>VZTI01005325.1:48697-98297 GCA_013397865.1 Struthidea cinerea
GGGAAAGGTGGGTGCTGCGGCTCTGCCGGGGGCATGGGGGAAAGAGGAGGAAGAGGAGGAAGAAGAAAAAGAAGAAGGTCCAGCCCGGGCAGGAGCTCGGCTGGCTGAGGTGGCGTGTTCGCGCTGGGTCCAGGGGCTGCCCAGCCGGGTCCCTCCCACGGAGCGTGCGGGGGTCTCGCATCGCCCCCGCGGCCGGAGAGCGGAGCCCGGGCTGGGGATCCGGCGGGGCCGGTGTGTGCCGTGAGTAGGTGCTTGCTGCTGCTTTATTTCCGATACTAAAGCGGTAGTTTTACAACACTATATTGCGGCCTGGGGGACACGGCCGCAATATAGTGTTGTAAACCTGATTAATTTTCATTATATTTATTTATAATTGTTATAATTAATATAACTAATACTAATTGAAAGCCCCACAAACAAGTCGTGGGGGGACGGCTACCAGTTGGTTTTTCAAAGCGGCTTCATCCTCTGCTTGCTCTGGGTTTTCACGACAGCTTCCACCTAATATTTACACTTTACACTCCTTGTAAAGATGTACTCACCTCCTTTAAGGAACAGCTTGTAGCCTTACCAGGTACCTTTGGAAGTCTGGGCTTTCACAAAAATATATTTTAAAAGAAGTATTTTTTTAGATTGATTAGGAATACATGTAGAAAATTGCTTATATAATTCTCTTAATTATCTTTGTTTTTAGTGAAATATATTTGTGACAACGAAAGACTAGTGATTTTCGCTAATAGGCTTAAAGCAGTGCACTGGAGGCAGGGTAAAAATAATAAGTTTGTTAAAGTTGTATTGAGAAAATAATCTGAGGGATCAAATGTACAGGTGAGCTAATTGAAATAGGGTGCTGCTGAATGCTTACTATCATAATTAAATATTAGTTAAACATTAGTAATTTGAATGTTTAATGTTTAATCTTACATCTGAGTGAAAAATAGGAAGTGTAGTGAGAGTCTGGTTTTCAGATGTATCTTGAGATCTCTGAAGGCCTTAGACCAGCAAGGGTCCAGCCAAAGAAAATGAGAGCAGGGACAAGAACTTGAGAGGTAAAATGAGTAGTGCAGTTAAGAAAATCAGGGAATTTGAGGTATGAAATTTCCTTCTGTTAAGAACAGGAAAAACAGTCTTATGGATGTTGCAAAAATGCTAAGGTAGTCAGTGGAGCCTTTGTTTAGTTTTCCTGGAAAGGTTGTAGTCATATATTTGCTAAAATGGAATAAAATTACATTATTGGAATGCAATCAGAGTAATACTTTGAAAAAAAAAAGAGAAAAGCCAGATGAGCTCTGATCCCCTGAAGGATTCTGAGGAGGTGGTTTGGGAAGGGAATCTGTCAGTAAGTAGAGAATAATTAAAATCAGTGTGCACACAGGAAATAGTCTAGTGTGGTTTGTTAAGCGTAGTCTAGATCAAACTTTTTTTTACAGTAGCCAATGCTACTGCTTCCTTAATAAGGAACGAATATGAGGAGTCTTTCTTGAGTTTTACAGGATTTCTGCCATTGTTGAAGCTGCTGAAGTGTGCTCTAAAAATAATTATTTTTAAAGATCTTTTTTTAAGAGCTTTTGAAGCTGACTTTTAAATAACTCACTTTTAGACAGGGGTGTCATGAAACATGCTCCTGGAGAGTTCAGTTTTGAGTGTATTTTCACTATTTCCTGTAATGTCGAACACAAAACTGGAAGGATTGCAAGCACTGTACAGCTAAGGATTCAAATTAAAAACCATCTTGAGAAGATTGGTAGCAGGTTGGAAATCAGTGTAACTTGGCTCAGTTAACAAGAACTGAGGGAGGAAGAGAACACAGGAATAAAAAAATCAAAGGCCTGATTAGTGGAAAGAGTGTTAGTGAACAGCGAACAGTATCCCAAAAATTACTGGGCATTTGTACTGCATTTGAGCACTGTAGTGCATAGTAAAACAAATATTAATTGAGAATTATTTTCTTTCACCTAGCCAGGTGTTGCTTTGTCAACGTTAACAAGTGTTAGTAAAAATAAAGACAAGGGAAGTGATTACTCTGCTGAAAAAGAGCCTTAGCTTTTTAAAATTATAGTACTGGATACCTAGACTCTGCAAGAATATTTGGTTTATAAAACCTTGTGAGGGGAGCTTGAAAGGCATAGACATTCTAGAAAGGAAGAAACTAAGAAAAAATTTGATGAGTGCCCTCATATCAATAAAAGGGTAGCTACGTAAAGGCCAGTGATTAACAAGTCTTTGAGTTCTCTGTAGAGCAAGAGATGCTTTTAGAAGGTGATACTTGATTTGGACCTGAAGCTGGCTGTCCACAGATCTCTTGCTGGAGAAGTAAATGTCTGGACAGACATATCTTGGGCACAGTCTGGTCTTTCAAAGGCCTTTACAGGTGTATGTTTAAACAGTTCTGTGCATACAACGTGGTGGAATTAGAAGTTTTAATAGGGGAAAACTGCTTTGGAATCTGCAAGTTTCCTTGAGCCTGGATTTTTATGGAGCTTTAGTAGGAAAGGCCCATGATGTATCCTTCAGTGTCTGCTGTTGGGTATGTTGTGTGCTTACAGAAGGGTTTGCTTCCAGGTGTGCACCTTTTGAAGGCGTCTTCTTGCTGGTACACTGGGAGCAACATGGCTGGTTTGGGTGGGAAAGGCAGGCTGTCCAACCTTTTAAATCCGTTTCACTCTGTTCATAAACTGTACTTGCTAAAACATCTTCAATTGGCTGTTACTTCACAGGGTTGGGATGTTTTCCAGAAAAAAGCGAACTTCTCTGAGGTAGATGAGGGATAAAGAGTTCAAGGAGGGGGGGAAAAAAGCCACTGCTTTGTCTTGATCAAAGGATGTGCAAACCACAGAGTGGAAAATGGCAAAATGAAAGCGTGGCCTTGATCATGTCATTAAGACATTCATATATTCATGCTGTTAATAAGGAAACAGCAGCCTGTTAATGATCTTTTGGAATAATTGAATTGAAAAATCAGAGATGTTTCCAGCCTATGCTTCTAAAGATACAGTGTGTCTTTCCATTTTTCAGCACATGTCAAGGAGAAGGGCTTCTAGAAAAATTAGTTGTTTTTACACAGCCTGAAAAAGCAAAGAAAAAATTTATTAGGTGACTGAAATTCCTTTCAGAGCTAAGTATTTGTGTCTCGTTTAAAATGAGGTACTTTTACTTCTGCTAGTAAAATGTCCAGAAGTGTTACTTGAGTGAGCTGGTCTGATGCTGCACTATTTTTCCTTAGTACTTCTATCAGCTTTCAGGTTTTAAAGTTCTGAGAGTATTTGGGAGCTTCAGCAAAGCTACCCAGAATGTATTGTTCTTGAGCAGGAGTTCTGTCATGAAAATCTGATTCATTTAGTTCAACCATTGAAAATTTTCAGTCACTAGTACACAATATGTGGCTGATTTATTTGCCAGCAGTGGTTTGGAGTTGAAATTTTGGAGTTTGAGTAGCTTTGCCTGTTAAATAGAAAGAAACAAGCTCAGTTTAAAACAGTAGGAAACTTGAATGGTGTTTCTTGCTGTATGTTTCCGACCTTCAAAATGTAATGCCCCAAACTTTTGAGAACCAGTGCAATACAAGTCTTGCATTATTAAGTCATTTAGAACTTTGCTGTGTGTGCTGAAGCTTGTAAGAAATCTCAACATCGTTGTCTTAAGGGATTCTGCATTCTTTAAAAATTCCAGTAATTTTTTCTAAAAGCATGTGTAATCAACTTTGTGATGTAATGTGAGTGAACAATGTAATTTCTGTGATTTACCTTTGGTGGGTGTTGATGGGATGTTTGCATACTCCTTGCATCTTAAGGGTTGGATTTGGAGTTTTTCATTCATTTTTCTCTTGAAGTCAAAAGAGTGTCAAGTGTTGCTGGTGATAATATTCAAAAGATGTTTTCTATGATGTTTTTGAGATGTGATCACTTGAATTACAAGTGAACAATTTAGCTTTACTTTGTGAGGTTGAATTTTCTGTGTATATTTTTAGAGGTCGGAAGAACAGTATTTTTGGTGTCTATATAAATCTGAGAATTAAAATGAATGCTACTCAGCCCCTCTTAGTTCATTGTCACAAAAGTAAAAAAAAACCTGCACGGAGTTTGAACTAGTCATTTGAGCTTTAAAATTCACAAGTCCAGGAAAAGAGTCTCCCCAATGCTTAATAAACATACTTCGAATTTTGGTGCAGCATGGGGGTTAGGCTAGATGATTTTGGAAGGTCCCGTCTACCAGTCCAAACCATTCTCTGACAAATGTTTGTTTTTCAAGTAGCTGTGAAGTAGATGTTTTGTAATTTTTTTCCAAGGTTTTTTTATTTAGATGGCATTAGGATTAATATATCTGTGACTATATATGTGATATCTGTAGGATTAGCTGTGTAGTGTCCAACTTCTCTTCTGAGAGGACGGTGTTTGAACAAGGGTTTTATCTGTAGCCTTTTGTTTTGTGACACCCACTGTTGTCAGTATTTAGATTTTTCTACATATGCAATTATTTCTTCAGGTTTTGTTTATGGTAGCTAGGACTGCAGTCTTGGATATAAGAAAGCAGGTAAAATATCTGTGTCCAGTCTTATGTTTGCAAAATTAAAATAAAAATACCCAAGGGACAGTAGAAAGTGTTTGATGCACTACAGAATGCAGATTTCCTGTGTCCCACAAAGAATTTTTAGCTACAGAGTCATTGGTACATAGAAAATGTTGTCTCTGCCTGGTGTCGGTTCTGTAGTGGGTAAGGCCTGGATCCTGTGGATACCAGCGAAATCAGTCCCTTATTTGCTGTTTGGGAGAGGCACTGGAAGACTTTCTCCGAGATTAGCAGATCATGACATGGTGTCATGCCTGTAAGTAAAGGATGAGAGGTCAGCTCTAATTCCCTGACTGTTTTGTGCTCTAGGTTTAATTTTAAGCTTTAATGTGGTTCTTTTCATGGAACTTACGTTTCTTTGGAATGTTTTGGGTTTTTTTAGTATTTTAAGCTACTTCCTAGGAAATAGTAATGTGCTCTGCACTATACAAAACCCAACTTAATGAAGTTGTCATATATGTGGTGATAATCTGGGTGTTGAGACTGAGTGTGATTACTTGAACAATGCAAGTCACAAGATAATGATTCCAGATGAAGTTGTAAAGTTAAGGATATGGTCCGTGAATAAATGTGGCTTTAAGCAATTGCTACAAATTACACAATTTGTTTAAACTCCCATTTCCTATTTTAGGAAGAAGTATCTCTTGCTCTAGTTTCTGAATTTGCAGATTGAGAGAACTTTTAAGTGTAACTGCGGGAGAGAATGAAGTTGTATTGCTAGCTCTTAAACCAACATTTTTAATTTCTTAAAAACCAAACAGAACTGTAGAAACCAAATTCTGAAACCCTGACTAACTCTGTGTGCATAAATTACAATGATACAAGTAAAATATGTCTTAAGAATGTTCCAAGTATAAGTTGAATTCTTAAGGGCACAAAATTTACATATATGTGGAACCTCTTAGATATATTACACATATATATTCTCTATATTTATACATATTACTTTATATGTATATAAATAAAAGGTTCTACAGGTCTGCAAAAATATATGGTTATGTGTGTATATGGATAAACCACATATTCTGTGGGCTATTATAGTGAGGCCAAAGAATTAAACTGACTATGTGAACAAAAAAAAATCCTTTAATTTTCCCATCAAGCTAAATATATGTCAACTAACTCACTTCTTTTCTCTCACTAGAAATGACTACCCCAAACAAGACCCCACCTGGTGCTGATCCAAAGCAGTTAGAGAGGACTGGTACTGTTAGAGAAATAGGCTCACAAGCAGTTTGGTCTCTTTCATCCTGTAAGCCAGGTAAAATCACAACAATGATGTAAAAAGTTGAATGCACATTTATGTTTTGGGAGGAAGACATCCACAGCACTAAAACTGCTGTAGTGTAGGCTGTAGTCACTACAAATAATTTTGGCCTTCCCTATATGTGATACAGTATAAAAGTTATAACTGTATCAGAAATCCTACTATGAGGAGCTATCTCATGTGAACTAAACAGAACGCTTACCTATTTTATATTAATGTTTTTCTTTTTTCCTTGCACAGTGAACTAACTGAACCATGTGAGCAGAATCACAGCTGTAATTTGTTTCTATGCTTTGGCATTTTGTCTGGCTGTCTTCCATTTTTAACTAAGGATGACCACACAGCTGGGTGACTTGAATGTCCTGCCTGAACTTCGTGTGGGCTTAGCCATTACAGGGTGGCCCTAAAACCCTGCAAGTAAAATGAACCCATGGTCCTGAGGTGTAGTTAGTGATACCTGCTCAAAATACCTGAAAATCTGTATTCTTTCCCTTTGGGGTGGTTGAGGTGCTATTTCAGAAGTACCTGTTGGGAATCGATCTGCTGTCTTGCTGCAGCCTAGCGTCAATGATCCCTTTATGTCACAATATCATGCCCAGGCTAAATGACTTTGGTCTGATATCCTGGGATAGTGTAGAAAAATAGCATATGGTTTTGTTGCTTAAACAGGCTGAAGGTAATTTTTTATTGCAGATTAAACTTCAACTGCTGTATTAGAACTGCAACTAGTGTGGACAATTAATAAAAGGATGTGGTTAGTAAAAGGACAGATAATGGGGCAGTGGCAAATACAGGTTTGGAGTTGTTTCTTTAAATGTGATGGCATTAACTTTTAGGAATACTGTTTTTGCCACCTTCTGCTTGTTCTAGCTAGTAACTTGAAAAAAACAGTATTTCAGGAGACTACTTGAAAATGTCACATTTGGCTAAGGTTTTATAATAAATTAATGGTCTCTACTAATGATTTTTCTTTAGTTCAGCAGTTAAGTTACAGAATAGGTGGAAAAGTCTAAACGTTAATTGTTCTGGCAATCACTATGAATTACTATTTAAGCGCTTGAAATTCCAGGACATGTTGACGTGATTTCACACCCCACAGACCTCAACAGTATTGAGCTTTTGCAGATTCCCCTATTTCAGTTTTCTGTCGGAAAAGCATAGGTGCAACTTGGATAGCTAGAAATATTTCCTAATATGTTATAACTTGGGAGACATTAATTTGTAACAGTTGAAGAAAAGCTACATTTGCATCACAGAAATGGGATATTCAAGATTATCACATTTTCTTTTTCTTAGGGTTTGGAGTGGATCAGTTACGAGATGATAATCTAGAAACTTACTGGCAGTCAGATGGATCACAGCCTCATTTGGTGAACATCCAATTTAGGTATTAAAATATACTCCCTATGGGTTAGGGTGCTTTGTGTAACTTTATATTGATTACTGTTCACCAAGATAGGAATTCTGGAAGTGCAAGAACTGGATTAGTTCTGTTACCCAACTGGTAAGAAGTCAGGTAGCATTTATAAAAATGAGATTTTCAAATGTTATGATCATTAAATGCCTAAATAAGCAGCAAAAAGGAATGTTTACTGGTATGTCAGTTATGACAGCGTCACATTTACTCATGTAAGGTGACTTATGTCCCGATTTTGTGTCTTTGAGTGTCATTTGGAGGGTAGATGACTGCTGTTAAAGTAGTCCTGTATAACCTGACAGCTGAGTTAGAGAACTTTTTTAATTCTGTCCTGTGTAGGATGCTTTCAGTACTTTTTCTTTAACCAAACTTGAGATGAAATGTTTGCCACCTTTTTTTGTTTACTTTCTTGATAAGGCCTTGGTCTAATGAGAGAGCCCATATTTGAAAAGCTAAACTTAAGCTTCGTTACATACAAGTGTTTATTTGCCATCTGTTTCTTGCTATACTGACATTTCTGAAGGCAGGCAAAGGAGAATGGTGAGAATCAACTGTGTGCATAATGTAATGTGGAAAATCACCTAGTTCTTTAACAGCAAGTTTCTCATGAATCGCTAGGTACACTTAAAATTCATTTTCATTTAAAGCCTTAGTTATTGCAAGCTAGCAACAAACTCATCCTGAATATTTTTCTTTATGACACTTACATAGCTTGTTTTGCTTCTTGCAGAAGAAAAACAACAGTGAAGACCTTATGTATTTATGCAGACTACAAATCTGATGAAAGTTACACTCCAAGCAAAATCTCTGTCAGAGTAGGAAATAATTTTCATAATCTCCAGGAAATCCGGGTAGGTCAATGATGCTTTGCTTTCTGTATTGAGGCACTTCTCTCTTGTTAGGACATCTGATGTTATAAAGTGGTTTTTGGAGGTAAAATGTGGCATTGTGCTTGAAGGGGGAAGATGGCTGGGTTTATTTGATGTTTGCTTTTAGTTTTTGTCTTGTAAATTTAGTAGACTGGTTTCTGGGTTTTTTTTATCCAGCTCTTTTACCAAACATCATTATTGAATATGTTCATAAATTAAGTTTTGAGTATAGTTTCTAATTTTTTAATACTGGACAGTCACTGAGATGTAAAAATTTTGGGTGGGATGCAGTTTTTTAACAACATGAAGCAAAATCCAGTTTTCGGTTCTGCAGATATACTTAAGAGTTTGAATGAGACGGAGTGTTTTGTTAGTGTTATTATTTATAAAATAATAAAATCCGGTATGTTTTTATGGTGATGCTTCTAGCCAGAACTGTGATAAGATTTGAGTTGCTTTAAGTGCTTAGTTTTGTTTACCTTTTGGTAAACAGTAAAAGCAGATTTGAATTTATCTATGATCTTGGTAGAAGTCTACCTTGGAAACTGATCAGGTTACTCATAAGCAGGTATTTTGCTCATTCTGAGTCAGGGTAGCCTCATGTTTCAAATTCCTCTTCTCTGGAGCTCAGCAGTTACTGGCTGGTATTCTGGGAATGTTTAACTTACCAGCCTTATATGGCAGGTATTACAATAACAGAAGGACTGGGATGATGAGAAGAGGGTGGTGCTAAATGGTGGCTTGAATTTTTACTTCTGGGATTTTTATTGTTTTCGCTTTGGTTTTCGGTCCCAACAATTCAAAGTCCCAACAGCAAGGTGTAAGTAGAAGGTTGTAGATGGTGTGGGAGTAAAAAAAGCATTGTAGAGATGTCTGTTAGGATTATGTATCTATTTACATCCTTTTCATGATTTGTGATGTTCTCTCAACATATGTTTTGACTTACACTTTTATCCTAAATTTTAAATGGAAGGGTCTTGATGTGTCCTATTTTTCTTAATTTAATTCATTAAATATTCTTTTGGAAGGAATTAGTTACCACATTATTTTGACTTTCATCAGCTGCAAATTCTGCCTTTCAATCTTCCTAATTATATCGTAGCATTTTGGGAATTGCGCAGTATATGAAGAACGGCAGCTGGATCTTTTCCCTGCTAGGCAGCGGGTCAGTTTCCCGAGTGTCCACTAGATGTCATTGTTGTCCTTAATGATCAGTTTGATTTTTGCACTTTTATTTGCCCTTTCAATAACTAAGTGATTATTATCCTTTTTGTAATCATGTTTCGTACAGCACTATACATATAGCTGCCTAAGTTTCTCATACAGTGGTGGACTCCCACTCTTGAGGGTATGTGTGTTATTAACATATTAGAGATCTATAAAGCAATAAAATGTATAACAAATGTATTAGTTTTCTCCAGTGTCTCAGTCAGTATTTCTTTATCTCTTTTCTGGTTGAACACGGGATTCTATGCATAAATTTATGTAGTTAAAAATGGTACTTCTAAATGAAACAAGTTACTAGTTTTTTTTATGGTATGTGAATGTGACTATAATATGATGCATGACAGTAATTCTTATGCATACCACATGCTCATGTGGTTTTTTTATTTCCAAATTTAGGAGAAAATACGGTCACACTTCTTATTAATGAGATACAATACTTTGATGCTGTAAAATGCTTGTGACTGTCATCACCATGATGTTACATGTTTCTATCAGTTTTCATATTTCCTAAACTGCTTGATATTTTTTCTTAAATTTTGCTTCAGTCCTGAAACGTTCTCCTTTCTTCAGCTTCTCTGACACATGGGGAGGTTATTAAAGCAGTGTGAACTGTTATGAGCTCTTTACAGAAATCTGCTTAATTATACAATGGTTCCATTGGCTTCAGTACTGATTAACTGGGTGGAAAATCAGGCTAAAGCATTTTATATTTTTCCATGGATGCTTGCCCAACTCATAGTGTCTAATGAATGTGTTTTCTTTTCTAATGGTCTAATTTTCAACACAATGCAATATGCTGTTAGGCTAAATTTTGTCACAAATATAAGATTAGCGTTAGTTTGTATTCTAGTATGTAGGTGTATCTTTTTTGGCACCTTAGATGAAATTATTTTCTGAATAATTCTTCCCCCTCGTGTGTACCCCATTGGAAGGGATTGTGATGGGAACAGCCATCACAATCTGGCAGGACTATTCCCTTGCTCACTGCAGTTAAGGTGTGTGCAGTCAGCTTTCTCCTATGACCTAAGTGCCTTTGTATCACAGCTGTCAGGCTTGGAAAGCAAATGTTTTCTCATTTCCAGTCATAGAGTTTTCCCACATGATGGTACAAACAGTCTGGATGGACAAGATAGTCTGTAGAGGCATTTTTGGAACAGCATCCAGACTCTTCAGGATTTAAGTTATTACACTTTTTCATGATATGAAACACACCTCCTGCTAAGGGTACGAGTGAAGTACTGTCTGTGAGAGATCTCTGGTCTCTTCAAGTGATGCTCACCTGCTTATTGCATTTGTACTTCTCTGAGACATTTAGATCTTCAGCAGTTCATCTTGCTGTGAGAATATTAAGTGTTTTGATGCTAAGTGCACATAGTATTTCAGGGTATAGTCTCTATCCATATATAATATATATATATACACACCTCATAGTTACAGTGGTTTCTGCTGTCAGCGTATAATGTAGGCTCAGGTGAAAGCCCTGTAATCTTAATACACCTTTGATGGCAACAGTGTGAGATCTTTGTTTTAGGTTTTTGTTGAGGTTTTTTGTTTGTTTGCTTTTCCTTTGGATTGCTGTCTGATTTGTTTTCAGTTTGTTTTCTGTCCCTTTTGGCCTTGCCTGGTGTTTTGTAACCAGGTGCAAGCACAGCAGCCTCCCTGGTCGTGTGGGGTGTGACTGAGCACCACGGACAGGGCTCCTTCTTCACGGAAGACATTTTGCGCTAGAGAGAGGAATTACCAACTGGAGAGGAATGCCCAAGCTGGGGAGCTTTTCCAAGAGATGGTTAAGAAAGAGTGACCCTACTGTAATGCCTTTACTCCTGCAGTGTCCAGTGACTGTAGGGAGGAGGTTGAACTTAGCCAGACGTTTTCTGAAATCCAGCAGTGAGCAATCTTCACCTGTTTCCTGTACACGGAGTAAACTTAGATCCTGAGGAGCGAGGACATGCTAGCTTGTCATAAGGCTGTTGCGAGGTACTCAATCAAGAAAATGTATTCTTGTGAGTCTCAAACATCTCTAAGGTGCATTTTAAACTGCTTGCCACTGGAGGTGGGGTACTGAGTTGATACTCCTTTAGATTCCTGACTAGGCTTCAGGTACTTCAGTTAGAAACCATTCCTCTGTGTTCTTTCTTCCATACAAGAAAAGAGGCATTTCTCACCCCTAATTATTCCTTGGGTTTAGAATGTCAATTAAAAATAGTCTGCTTTCTGCAAACTACTCTTGATGCTAAGAAAAGACTGAGTAAACTTTGGTTTTATAGAATTTCAATCTGTAGTCTTTCCTGTCTGTCTCTAGGATGCTCCATAGATACAATCATCACACAAGTTGTTAATTTTGATTGTTATCTTCCTGTTAATGCTGGCTGAGTGTGGATTTGTTTCATCAGGATGCACACAGGACCTGTTCCTTACATCTAAAATGCGGTGGTATTGCAAATCTGCAAAGCAGGGGAGTAGAATGCTCCACTGGTATTGGTTAGTTGTCAAGCCTTGTGATTGATGTCTAGGGTAGGAATCAAATTTTGGAAGCAGGGTTATTTCCATTTGATGCAGTTGATACTCCATACATATTTCCACCTTCCAGCAGTGGATATTTTGTGAATCCCCAACTGGGATGTTCACACCAACTCGTCTTTACAAAAAGAAGGCAAATTAAATGACATAACATCACTGGTTCCCTGCCAATATCATGATCACTGTAGGTGATATGACCTCTTCATCATTCATATGCTTGTGGAAATAACTAATGTATCAGTTATTTTAGTGCTTCAAACTGTGGAAATTATGAACAGGATAACAATTTTCCTGCCCTTTTGTACTGTGGAATGGTAATACATTAGAGCAGAGCTTACTGTGCAGTCATGAGAAATACAGTTATTGAAATAGCCTTTTATGCATATGAGGTGTGTATACAAGTAGGGAGGTCCACATTAGAGCTAGTGGAAGGTTATTTTGGCCCACACACTATAAAATTGTTAAGCATTTCTATCTTACCTTGCTATGCAATGGTATTTTAAGAGAAATAAGCATCTCTTCTGTAGAGAAAAACTAAACGTGGTTTTTATGCTGTGGTATGTGTTGCATGTAAAAGATATTTTTTCTTTTGTATCTGAGCATTCAGAAACAAATCTATGAAGGAACCTTCTCTTGCCACAGAAGAGCTCAATCAGGCAAGGGTACCTTAAAGAGGCCCTGTATTTTTAATACTGTCAGTCTGACTTTACTTTCTGAAGCAGAGGAAAAGCCATGTGAAACAATATGGCAACAGCTTCTGTGGAAGGCAGCAAGATGATGAAGTACAGAGCTTTCCTCGAGGGAACTCAAGTACAGGGAGCCTAGGGAACTGATTGAAGCATTGAGTGTTACATATGTGTGAAAGCCTCTCCTGCAGTTACAACTTTTTTTGTGATTATTCATTTAAGTTCCACTGTGGAAAAGAAATTGGAAAATCACCGCCCTCGCAGTAAAGAACGTCTTCCTAATATCTAATCTAAACTTTAGTTTAAAGCTGTTCCCCCTTGTCCTATCATTACATGTCCTTGTAAAATGTCTCTCTTTCTTATAGGCTCCCTTAGGTACTGGAAGGCCACATTTAGGTCACACTGCCACCTTCTCTTCCTATTGCGAGTATTTGATTACATTGTTTCATCTCTTTTCTGTGCATGAAGTTCTAGTAGGAGGATTTGAAGAGATTTCCCCAAAATCTTTGTTTGTTAAATATTTTACTTATGTAAAAATCTTTCTGGTACCAGTGGCTTAAAAATTCACATTTTTAGAACTATATGTCATCAATGCAGTTAAACTGTCCTCCAGCATGATGGGGGAATCTTTCATTGGCTTTAATGCAAGCTTTCACTACTGTATTCTAATTACAATACGGTAAACACATTCCAGTCCTTTCTCTGCTGGACCATGAGCAGGTTACACACAGTGCTCTGTGTGTGAGGGCAAAAGAGTCAGGTGTTTGAACTTTTCATATTAGTATTTTTTCAAAAACGCAGGGATAGACTTGTGGCCTTACAGCAGATATAGAATGGTACAGAGCATATTAGGTGAGCATATTCTCTGGCACTCTTTTGAAGTTTGTAGTATAATACTGCCGTTGTAGAATAGTAATCATATAATAGTTGTAATAGTAATCATGTACTACTGTTGTAGAATAGTAATCATCTTGTAGGAAAATGAAGTGGTTTGTTTGTAGTCTATGCAGGTTATCTCTGCTATTGAAGCAGTATCCCTAGTCAAAGTCCACATTGAGTTGTGTCCAGTTTATACCTGACTGAAACTTGCAATTGTGTTGTTCATTTTGATACCAGATTATAGCTGCTTGACATTTTTTGTTCAGGTGAATTAGTTCTGTGTAGGATTGCCTGTCTTGAGCTGGTGTCATTTACTTAAAAACTCCCCCAAAAAAGCACCATACGCACTTAAGTATAAAGTTCCTTCTCATTGAGAACAGTCCTTAAAACCTATTGTTCCCATTTGTTCATCAGTTTGTTATACTGAGTCAGCTTCTCTTGGTGACATTTTTCAGAAAAGTATCATTTTAGTGATGCTTTAATATTGATTAGGTAGATGTTAGAGATTTGATATACTGTGTGTACTTCTGTGTTGTTCACCAAGTTTATTGCTTTATGGAATCCATATTTCCTTATTATCTCTGTGATTGTCTACTGTACTACAGACTTCCCAGATTGTTTCAGTAGGCTTTTCAATCTTTGTAGTATCTCTAGAATACCTAAAGCAGTAGAAGAGAGCTGTGAAAAACTGCTGATTTTCCTTGATAGTTTCTTACCTTCTCTATATCTCTGAAAGGTTTATTCAGGGAAGACTTCAATAATGAAGATCAGTGTACCAATAGACGAACCCCTTTGGCATTCCTAATTAGTAAAAATGAAGACTCTCTTCACAAGAAGATACTGTTACGAAGGGAGTACATGTATGGTGGAGGGAGCACATGTATGTGTTAATAAAAGTTCTGTGAGAGTAGGGTCTGTCACTTTTCTCCTCTGCAGGTGTTGCCAGTGGCATGGCCATGCTGCTCATGTACAAAAATTTTAGCTAGAGCTGTGGAATAGTCTTGGGTTTTTGTCCTAATTTTATTTTTAACTCTGCCAACTTCTGCACCTGACACAGACACACACATGCACATACACATATTGTGCTTTTGGCTTTTGTGAAAGCATTTTATGTAGCCTTTAGCCCTTAGAACTGCATATAGCTTTGTTTCTTTTAAACCATGGCTTTTTCTTTCTAATGCTTGGATAGAGCAGAGATGCTGATCTGTCTCCCTTTGACAGCATTACCAAATTTTTGGAGCTCTTAGAGAGATCAAATGTCTGTGTTCTTTATCTCCTAGGAATTGGTCCAAATATGTATATTGATGTACAATAGATCATATCTATCTAAAACAGTAGCCCCCATGCCCTTCACTCCCTGAAATTTCCAAGTTGTAATCAAACTTATGTGCTATCAGGCTGAGGGAAGAAAAGCATGTTTTTCTTTTACATGCTCAAAATGTAGTGAAAATCCCTGTGGACAGTCGTGTTTACAAGGGTAACTGTCTGCATTCAATTGTGGGTTATAAAAGTGCTTGCTTGAATAAATACACAGAGCTATCAGACAGAACAACCAATAGTTCGTTGGACTAATTGACCTTGTCAGTAGAATAGAAACACTTGCAAATAAAATTCCCATTGCCAGCAAAGCTGCAGCTGAAAACCCCTGAAGAAACTGTGTATATCCTCTAACTATCTTGGAATGCAATGATTCAGGCAGCAGACATGTGCAATGGGAGAGGGCAGGAGGGGGGAGTCATTGACCAAGAAAGTTGTATGTACCAGCAGTTTTCAGTGGGCTCTTTTTGCAACATGAGGCTGTATGCGTTCCTCAAATCACTAAGTAGTTCACTTTCCATATTCAGAGTTATGTTTTCTACCAATTGTTACTACTTTTACCATCCCTTGGGTCCCCTTGTATGATTTGTTTTGCTGGTCTGCTTTTATTATAATGTAGCCTTTTCAGAAAAGGCAAAGGTGTTTGGCTGGTAACCACAGCATGTTGTAATGAGGGTGGAGTGTGTTTGTCATTCTGCAGCAATGGTTGACTTCCATGAATGCCAGTGTCTATAACCACACAGGCTGTGGCAGTTTATCTTTTTGAATATATTCAAGTTGCATAACAGTGGAAAAGAATCACAGTAAATATCAGAATATCTGGTCTTCCAATCAAAAGCACGATGGAACCATATTTTACTTTACCCAGTGATGAGTCATGTATCTTCCCATTAAAAAAAGGAAAATATTTCACTCCAGAAATAAGTCTTCACAAGTGAATTAGTCATATATCAGACATTTCCTTTTAAAAGTTTGGATAATGTCACACAGGTGGAAGTAGTATTTAAAAAAAAAGCAACAGTGAAAGACACAACAGGCTTCACTGTGCACTATAAAAACATGATTTTATTTTGGTTAGAAAACAAAACAGGAAAAATGGCATTTGGAAAATAAAGTCTGAAAAACGGTCCAGTTAGCTGCTAAATAAACTTCAGAGATGAAGGTTTAAAAAAACCCACCAAGATTTGTAAAAGGAGGAGGGGGGGAATAGTGTATTTCACCTTAAGTAAGGGACAATGTGTAATAAGGGATTTTGTGGTTTTACAGCTCGGTGCATGTGTTTGAAAGCTGTTCTCTCAGCAACGTGGGTGGCAGGTTATGCTACCATATAATGTATTGTAGTTGGCTCTCCACACTTGTCAGGGTTAGCGTTCAACCATTCGGAAAATTTTCCCATTGTTCTATCATGTGAACCAAGGCTAGTGTTGAATTCCCAATAACCTTCTGCAGGAAAAAGAGGTTTAATTAGAAAGTTTGAAATTTGATTACTTCTGTTATTGTCTTAATGCACGCCTCTCTAATTTAGGTGCTTATCTGCAAATGCAATCAATTTTTGCTCAGAAAGATGAAAAGCAAACGTAACTCTGTACTGCAGTTACTTCCACACGTTAAAAAGAAAACTTGTATACTCAATTCTGTCTTTCTTCAGCATTAACACTCTATTTCCATCTTAAACATGTTTGCTTTAGATGGATCATAGCTTTTGGCAGCTACTGCATTTTTAGCAAATAATACTGTTTCTAGTAAGAGTTGCAAAAAAAAAAACTTTGTGTGAGGTCCTTGTAAACTGAACCTTGGGAACGTTATGTTATTTCTGTATTTTCCCTTCTTTTGTGCTTCTTCTCTATTTGTGTCATGGTTATAAATTACATCGTTTGAACTAGAGAATTAAAAACATTTCATTTTGTGATTCCTGTAATTTTCAAAAAGAGAATGTTTGTTTTATGTGTATTTTTTTTCTTTTTACCTGTTATTTCAGAGGCTGGCACACAGAGAAATAAGCAATTATGGTATTGAAATTCCATTGTGCCAGCACCTCCGGGGCATAATCCAAAAAAACCAGAAAAATCGCCTGCTGGGTTGTATGCAGTAAGCTTGTGTGAACATCAGTGTCTGCTGTTCACACATCATTTTTTACTGGAAGTTCCTGTTGGAATAAAGGTTCTGTGTTTGGAGAGTGCACTGGGATACTTGTTGGTCAATGGTTTTTCAAAGTTTGTAGGATTTCTAATTACAGTTTACCAGTGTAGGCTCACTAGATACTTCTTGCAGATAATCATTACTGTTTCAGAAGTAAAAGAAGCAAGCAGGGATTTGGCAACATAAAAACTGTAACAAGAAAGATCTTGGTGCTTGCTCTTCTTCATTTAAGCATTCTAAGAGTGAACATGGGAGTGAGGAATAAGGTGGGTGGATGGAGGGGGAGGTGACAGCATGACAGAAGACACGTACTTAGTTTCTATACTTCAATATTTAACCCCTTCCCTTCCTTCCCCCTCCTTTTTTAATGCAAATGTGGTGTCTAGTTGACATTTTAAAACATACGAGTGCCTCCAGCATTACAGTTTATAGTGGGTGTCAGTGTGATGCTCACCTAGAACATCTTCATGGTGCTCAGTCAGGTGAGCCCCCTCAGTTGGTCGGAATTAATTTGAACTGTGGTTTATGAAACGTGATACTGTTCACTTGCAAACTGGAGCACGTAGCAACATCTATTTTATCTCTTGGGTTTGATCTCTCTGCACTTGGACAGAAGGATGGAGACCCTGGTAGGCAAACTGTTTATTGCAGTTTTTTACTTGAGTGTTTGAAGGGGTTCCTGGTCACATAAGGCTTCAAGGTTTGAACTAGGGAAAATTAGTATCTTTGTTGTCTTCGTTGGCTGGCTGTATCATTTATTGGCTTTTGGGGAAGTGGATTCTAGACACCTGACTTCACAGTTATTTAGCAGAGCAAGGAGGTAGGTACCATGCAAGAGACTGTCTGGAACAAGGGACACTTCTTTCATCTCAAGAAGGCAGCATGTTAGGAAGGAGGTCTTGGCAAAGTGCAGCAGACCTGTATTTGGAAGGGAAATTATATTTTTCCATCGTAAAGGACCCTGCATAGTGCATGGAAATTGTTAAATAAAGGGCTATTTCTCTATCCCATTTTTCTTCTTCTTCTACCCTACCACATTCTACAGTCATGCTCCTTCCCATTCTATAAGTTCCGAAGGCCTGAGTAATCCAAAATTATCTCCTCTGGTTTTGGATTCCAAATGTGAAAACATTGTGGGAGTCACACCACCATCTTTTGCTTGAAGGATGTTAAACAGACTTGTGTCAAAACTGACAGTAAGATGCTGCTCACTCACTCTTGCTTTCCTCTTTCTGGAGAGGTTGCTCACCATTGGGAAACTCCTTGCCTTTAAGCTACTTTTTTCTACACTGTGAAATAGGATTGGGAGGATCAAGTCAGTGAATTATAAACAATCATCTTTGATTTACCTGATTGCCTTCACAGACTTAATTGTGGAGAGTAATCCTTGGAGGGAGCACTAGGTATTTTTAGACATTGAGAAGTGCCAAATACATGCAGCAAGGTCAAGTCCAAGATTTGATTCTGATCCCTCTGGGTGCTGCTACTAGCATAGTATCAAAATCCTCCGAAAGTAAAACCAGCAGTCAACATTTAATTTGGTTTAAGCATTAGAAAAGATATGAAAGGAATGGGAATTTTTGTGGATACCTAAGAAAGTTTTATGCTGTCATCTCAACTGGTGCTGGTCAGCTGGCACAGTACACCTTATTTCTGTTTCACTTAAACAACTTGTAGGCACCAGCAGCTGGAAACATCCTGTGACTGTGTTCACCACCCTTTGCCAAACCAACAGTTTGGCAGTGGGGTGGAGGGAGGAAGTGGCCCCAATTTAGAAGAAATTAGGAGCCAATTGGCCCACCACTTATTATTCTCTGTATGTGTGGCTTACATGTTATAATACTTTTATTTGCATCCGTACAAATGCAATCACACTTGGCTATTTGCACTACATACTGCCTTGTGGCAAAGTTATCAGGTGGTGTTATTAATTAGAATTAAAAAAACCCCAAAACAAATCCATTAAATGCACTGGATGTGCCATGCTTTGTCAGGTCAGCACCAAAAAAATCCAACCAAAAATTTCCATAAATTCAGGTAGAAATAAAGGAACAAGGGTATTTTATGTAGGCATATGGGGGAATTTTATAATTACAATCAGCCCTTTTTTTTTTTTTTTTCTCTCATTCCTGAAGCCTAACATTCTAGTGGATAGCTGAGATTATTCATGGTGTCACTAGGAAAGTAGTTCTGGAAAGGAGTTCTGTTAATGTAGTAAATTAAAGCAACCCTCAGTGTTCGGAAGAAAATGCTACCTGGCAGGTGGTAGAGATCTATAACAAATCCAGGGTTCTTGAGCAAGAGACTCAGTTGCTTCAGAGCTGCTATCATGGCAGCTCTTTCCAGAGTGAGGTTTTGCTCCCGTGATTACTGAAATGTTGTTTTGGTCAGGGATCACGTGCCTGCGTGTAGCTTTGGTGAGAACACTGCTACACAGGGTATAAATTCAGTTCTTTGCTAAGTTTTATTGGGTGGGAAGGGGTTGAATATGGTGTTGTCCTGTTCCTTATCTCAAGTAGTGCATGGAAATGTTTCTATAGATATGAAGTATAAATTTATTTCTTTCTGTGTGCTGTTTTCTGTCTTAATCTGTCATAAGATAACCAAGATCATGTGTTTGAGTTGGAAAAACCTTTCCCAGGATTTTTCCATTTTCTGTGTGAACACACAGGAGAGGGTGGAGTGAGAATAATAATGTAGCATATGTGTCTGGCTTGAGGGCCTGTGCTCTCTAGCTGCCTTCATCCAATTCCTAAAGTAGGTTTATCTAACAGTCCTATTTTATTTCAGAATGAATTCTGGAGTGTTTTATGTCTCATGTTAAGGGAATGTTAACAAATACAGTTTTTATTGAAGCTTTTTATGAATGTTGTTCTCAGTCACAGTTTTTGAGTGAATCATGAGGCCTAGCCCCTAATACTTATTTTTTAATTGTTATTTTTCCCCCCTCTGTATCTGTCAGAGATCAAATTCAACTGTGGGTATGAAGGATTTTTTTGGATTATTTCTACTAGCAAATGCAGAAAACCCTAATTTGTTTCTCTTAGCTGAGATTAACTTGTTACTTCTTAGTAAGATGGTGTTGCTGAGCATAATTAGTAAGGTAAAAATCAAATCATGTTTTGTAGTTGTTTTTTTTTTTGTTTCAAAAAGAGTTGCTATTCCATATCAGGAGAACTGTTGTAGTAAAATTTTGAAGTAGACTTCCCTCTGCTTGAACAGGTCTCTGTTGTGATTATGTTGGTCACCATGTTTAAAAGAGGTTTTCATAAATTGGCTTTCGGTAAATCCAGCACTGCTGGGGTAGGAACTTCTATTGTGGAGTTATTGGACTTTCTTTTTTTTCTTTATACTTTCACGAGGAGTTAGTGATTTACTTGCATAGAATAAATAAATTAAGCAGAGGAGCATATGTAGCCACAGATATACAGTAAGTCACATAGATTTGCAATCCAATTCCATCTGCTTGTTGTTGACTGCACTTTGTTAAGCAGTGAGATGACACCCCACAGTAGCTCTAGACTTAGGACATAGCAGGCCTGCTGGTAAACAAGTTTTTAATTATCTAATTCTTGTGCTTTGTTTTTTTTCCCGTGCACCCTCGTTTTTCAGGAGCACACTTTGGATGTAATTTTATTTTGATTCTTACTCAGTTCATGCTGAAGAGCTCATGTTCTTGGTCTGTAGGATGTAGCACTAAGGCTATTCCAGATGCTATTTGTAGCAGAAGAGCTGTTGCAGTGAGGGAGTCGTTAGCCCAGCAGTGTACAGCACCACTGAATACCTTTTTAAACTGTACATTCTTTGAGTAAATGGTGACTTGAGGAACCTTTGACTCCCAGAAAGAAGTCAAGAAATAAAATTCATCTAGATTGAAAGAAGCAGAGTCTAGAGTCTGACCTCCACATAAAACAACGGAAAAAAGCCTTGCATTTTTTTTTGGACATGCTTTCTTATTGATTTGTAAGAAAACACAAGGAAAAGGTAAAAACTCTACTGCATTTGTTACAGCACATTAAAGAAGTTCTGTTTAGATGTAAAATTAAATGCTTCCATTGGGCAACAGACCTGATTCCAGCTTTGCAAATTTGTGGAAGTGTATTCTGGCTCACATAAAACTACCCAGCTGAACCTCTGACAGATATACTCATACTTCTTCCCTTTTAAAGTTCATTCCTATGAAAATATACCTCCAGTAAGACATGTTTATGAATTTGAGATCTTTCTTAGATGAGACTCTGCATTGCATTTTAAATTTGCACAAATAGTTTTCACAACAGTCTTTTGCATTTGTTTTCAAATTCCTTGAGCTGAGCATTACACTCTGGATCCTGTGAAAGGTTACTCTACATTTGCTTGTTGAAACCTGGCATGCTACAACACACTTGAGTAATCTTGAAGTTTATCAGGTTTTGCCCCACTCCCTTTTACTGAGCATCCACAGAGTCCTTATCCAGATACAGAAATGTTTTACTTGTTTGCATGCTGTACTTCTACAGGATTTGGAGATTACTTATGTAGGTTTAGGGTCTTTAAATTCCTTGATTTTTGGGAGAGGCAACCCTCCGCAATTCTCAGAAACAAGCCACTCCTGTGAAACCAGGAGAAATGCTTTCCCTTAACCTCCATGCTTTTTGTGTCTTAAGGCAACAATTTGTCCTCTCGCTGGTAAAGAATGAGTAGGGTTTTTTTGATTTGGTAGCACTCGGGTATAATTTGTTCCTGTCTTTTCCTGACAAATAAAGTCACTCAGGAACTGCAGTCTTGTGTAACAGATAAAAAGTTACAACCATGCAGTTTTGTGGGCCTGTCTTCTGGTGGAAGATCAGGAATCTAGTTCTCTTCAAGGTGTAGTAATAGCCCTTTTCAGTGAGGGAAATGTTAGTCTTTTTTTTGGTTTAGATGTACTTTCTTCCCCTCACCTATAAAAAATGCTTGAGAGCTAGCAGCTGGCTGCTACTACTACTATGGACTAATTTTTAAATATCATGATATTCCCATTTTTTTACATCCGTTCATTTCCCGTATTAATTTTTTGCATTCTCTGGGATGCAAAGTGCATGGTATGAAATGTGGTCACTAGGTTATTGCCACTAAGTTGAGATGATGTGATAGACAATTAACTCAGTGTGGCCAGTTTTCAGACACTTAAATCTTTGATATTCCTTGCATAATTTTTTTTTTTCAAATACTTTCTTTGTATAATTTAACTGTAGCTATGTCTAGACATATTTCCTGGATATGGCTAAACAATTTTGAAGGTAAATTATGACCTGGGTTTTTTTGCACTTTCACACAAACATAGTATCATTCCATTATATATGTTAGGAGAAATGGGAACTGCAGACATCTGCAGTACAGTTTTCATCCAATTTGCAAACTTCTGCCCCTTTGTAAAATTAGTTATTTCCCAGAAATGTTTTCCAGCTTTAACTTCCATTTACAGTCAGTATGTTCAGTGTACCCATAGAATACATTTATATTGTTCCTACTTGTACCCAGCTGTTCTAGCTCAAAAAAAAAAAATTCACAGGACTTCTCCCTTTATGCTTTGCTATCTTCTGGGTTTTCCTGTGTTCATTCTATTTGCCTTAAGGTCCTCTTGTATAAGGCCGTTGTTCAAAGCACTTGTATCTTGCTTACAGAAAATTCTGTCTGTACTCTCCTTGAAGATTCTGTGGTGTTAATCATAGAATCATTTAGGTTGGAAAAGACCTCTAAGACCATTAAGTCCAGCCTGTTCTGTTACTTTTCATAAAAGGCAGCTGCCTTGTCCTGTTCTGCAGTCAGCAGTTCCATTTGTAATGCAAATTCACCTGTACTTCAGAATGTTTTTTTAAATATGTATTCAGACTTCTTTGCAGTAGCCTTTGTTCAGTCTGTTTCTGTTCTCTCTATGTAGCTGTCTGCTCTTTCATTATTGGTTTCCCCTGCCTCACTTCAGTAGATGAAGTGCTACTCTCTTCCCTGAGAGCAGCCTGACTCACCTGGAAGTTGTAAGAGATGATGTCTTTATTTTGGGTGGGTGCTGCTCTGAAGAGGGACTAAGATTTTGATATGTCAGTACAGGAAAATCTTAGGGCTTTTTTGGTGCTTGGGCAAGGAGAACTCAAATTTATGACTAAGATGCAAACTTAAATAAAAGGGCTGTAATGTGTTGTATTAAGTAATTTTTCAGAACTATGTGCCCTATTTCCTTTGTTATATAAACCTTAGTCCACATGCTTAACTGGATGGGGGTTTTTTGATAGTTTCGTCACTATTCTGTATTTTGTGTTATGACTAAAAACTTTGAATGCAGATGGTACTATTTGTTTGAGCGAACGTGGGAAGTTGTAGTGGCTTTTGTTATGTTTGACAGTTGTTTTTTTTCCAATCTTCTGATCAGGTGAAAGTTACTGAGGGTTTTCAAAAGCACTGCAAAAGTTACTTGTATCAGTTAGTTGGTCATCCTTTTCCAGGTTCCTACTTAGTAGCATCCTTACACAGTTACCTTGTGCATGTGGGGCCTCGTCCTTAGTTACTTACTTGTCCGTAAAATGAAGAAACATTGCCATGAGAGAAACTTTGATTTAAAGTGCTTCCCTAGAGGTGTAAAACATTTGTTTTTGCTAAATGAGGTTTGCACTTCTTCCTAATGTGCTATGTGCAGTGTTTGCTATATATTTTACAGTAATTTTTTTGGTTTTTTTTTTTTTTTGTTTTTGTTTTTTAAATATACTGTTTCTTTTCTCACATCTGCATCTATAATACTCTGAGTCACCAATAATTTGAGTTGCAAAGTACCCTGGTTTAAAAAAAAAAAAAAAAATCCCTTATTCTTCTTTCAGAATGCTGGAATTTTGAAAAGACTTGCAGCAAACCATGGATTTTCTACCATTCATTCTTAATGCCAGACTGTCCAGATGCAGTCTGTTCCAGTATGTCTGCAACTAAAACTTTACACAACTTAGGTACCAGAAGTAGGCTATCCGCAGCTGAAGGCTTGTTTTGCGCTGCATTACCTATTTTTTGATACTGTCAGCCAGGCCGCCACTCCAGAGCCTAAGCTTAAGAATTTTTTTGTAGCTTTTTTATCTTCAGTGTGCTGTCTCCCAAGCTCAAGGGCAGTAACAGGTTCACACTGGAGCTGAGTCCCTGTAGATCTGAAGGATTCCCCCTGATACCAGAAATCTTCTCAGAGTTGCAGTGCCCTTGCAAAGGCACTGCTATGGTATTCCTGTGGGTTGTGACAGCTATGGAGTGCGGCTAGGTCCCTGCAGGATAATGCTGCTGCACTTAGGATGTATTTGTCTTCCCTTCCTCCATTCTTGACTGATTCTTAAATGAGTTATGGAACCCATTTTATTTCAAATCAACAATTCAAAATTTCACAGCTGTTATGGCTGATTTCAGTTAGAGACAGTATTCCTTCTGGAGCAACAGATTCCTGTTAAGATGGAATCTCTTTTAGCTGATACCAGACTGAACTTAGATGGCTTCCTGCTATGGGTAGAAGGTTTGCTTTGGGGTTTTAGGCCTTATTTCCATACTTGCACATATGAAACTCCATTCTAGACTGCGTTGTCATTCTGTATTTGCTGGCTTGATCATTCTGCTTTTCAAAGGGACAGGGAGAAGGTTTTTGTATTTTTTTTCTGAAGTTTCAGTGGATAGGATGGTTGCCACTTAAAGCATACACAGCATGGCAATCCTTCCCTAACAAGATTTAAGTTATGGATGTGTCCAGCATAAACTGTTATGTGAAAGTTCAAATGACCTCACTTTACAATAGGATTTCAAAAATGTGGGACTGAAAAGCAAACTGTCCAAGCCTGTTCAACATTTTTATCCTTCTCTGAAGCAATATATACCTCTTGAGGTATGTGTTTTTGTAATAAATGTTGAGCTGCCTATGCCTTGTTCTTCACAGAACATACTGAAAAAAAAGTGCGTATGGCACAGCAAATGGGAAAACAGTGTTCCTTTCTTTCCAGAGAGACTTTCCTAGCAAACAGTCTGTGACAAATTCCTGATGGTTTCTGCAGGTAAACTTTCTAGAATGAAGAGCTGTTTTCAGCCACATTCTAGAGAATGAAGTATTCAAAGACTGTTGTCAATTTTTTTTTCTTTTTTCCTTTCCTTTTGCTTTTTTTCCTGCCACCCAGAGTTAAGCAGACAATATTTTCTGAAATTGCAATTGAGTCAGGCAGTTCTGGCTGACAATTTCACAGTAGTTGAGCATTTTGCAGGTTATTTATTTGCCTCTCAGGCTGCATGTACCTGACTGTTGCAAGTGCTGTGAGCAGATGCAGTGGTGGGAGTGTGATGGGCAGGGTGGAGGTTGCTTAAGTACCACGGACAGGGGCCCCTCCACACGTGTCTGGACCATCCATGACTTCATCTGTCAGGAGTTTTATATGTGGGCAGTTCAGCACAGCCTTGACCCTTTTGCAGGCATCATTACGTGGGATTCTTCATCATTTGGTGCTTTTGAAAGAGCTGTTTTTCCTGTGAATCCATGTTCTAAAACTCTTGGTATTCCACAGTGTGTGCCATTGTACCCCATTTGACAGTAGGCTCGTGCATAGTTACTCACCAGAGGCTCCCCATCGTGTCTCAGACTTAATCGTTGTCCTCTTACATGTTCTTCGTCTGACTTCAGAAGATTTCAAAGACAGACTATGTCTTTGAAATTCATGATGAAAAAGCTGACTTTCCATGTTTACCGTTCCAAACTTTACTATACTTCCTAACTTTATTTCTATTGTAATATTGAAATTCTGTCTGAATCAACTATGTACATCTTGGAAAGTATTGCACTGGTTTCTCAGCAGAATCAAAAGGATTCCTTTTTAGCTGTATGGGGAAATTACAGTCAGGACACCCAATTCTGAAGACTATCAAAATGGACCAGTCACTGAGATCATTTCATGTGTTGGCTGGTGAGTCATTCTGCCAAATGAAGTTTAGGTTGCATCATACATGGCTCAATTGGCATCATCTGCTCCCCTCAGAAAGTGGCAATGTGACACAACCCACTGACGTTGTCCAATGTGTGTTGTGCTGCTTAAGTAATCCAAATAGGAAATTTGGAAAGGCGGTATAAGAATCTGTATTTGAGCATTGTGAATACTAATCCTTGACCCACAAAGAATTCGCTTTTTTTAGATTACTTTTCTTCCTTTTTTACATATTCTTCCTAACTTGGTTTGAGTGTTTAGTTGCCTTTATTTTAATTGGATACAGCTTTCTAACACTTGGGTATTGATTAATTTTTGCTGTTTTAAACTGGAGCAGAATACTCTGAAGGAAGTTCTATAAAACTTTTTGCAAGGATCTTTTGGACCTTTTTCAACCTTCCCAGTCTTCCCAAAAGTTGTTTCTTTCACTTTATTTGAACAAAGAGCTTATAGGATACTTTAGCGTATAGGATAGTAAAAGATAGGAACTTTTAGTGTTTGCAGGTTTCACTCTCTAATATAGCTTATTCTGCACCTAGTCTCCTGTCTACCCAAATCCACAGCTGACTCTTCCTGAGGGATGGACTGTGCTCCTCTAGACTCTTCAGGAACTGCTGTTTAAAAGAATGGAAAACTTCTCTTGCCTAATGGACTGAAATGAGATTTCTTGACTGTTTAGGGAGGTGGCTGATTAAGACCACAGAGGCACCTCCTTAGGTGGTCGTTGCTTCATCTGAGCACAGGAGTGTGCTGTTCACAGTGGGTCCTTTGAGCCTGTTCCTGTGTTCCCTGTTAAGCTGCTAATGTGGTGTCCCTCCTTTGGCTCATTTGGAACTCGCCAAGTTTCTTTTGGACATGCTTCATTTTTTCTGCTGGAACTGGTGCATCACTGCTATTAACTGGTTCTCTTCCTTCCTAAGTGAAGTGATGGCTGAAGCCCAAGCTCTGCTACTTCATGTGTTGACAGTTCCAATACTTGGAATTATGCAGAGGCACATGGATTCTCTGTCCTGGTAACTGCATGGTAGGACACGGCAGTTATGGAAACAGAAGTTTGGAATTCAAGCCAGCCTTCTTTCTCCTTGCCACTTGTTGTGAAAACATATTTGCATAGCTGTAAAAAACAATGGCTAAACAGGAAACAGCCTTTCCCTACATGAGAAAGTTTGTGTATTGACAAATATTTAATTTCTGAACATAGCATTTCTTTTCCCTTCTCCTAAAACTTAGTTTTATAATCTGCTGCTTGGAAGAATACGTTATTTATTGAGAACATCTATTTGAAAAGATTAGGTTTTTATAATAATTGTATTGTAAGAACTAGCTAAGCACATAGAGAGACAAAATTGTATGTGTGAAGAAGAGTCTAGCCACTACTTTTAATTTCATAGTTGGCTGAGTCACTAAAACAAAAAGCAGCTTTAACAGTTTTATGAGAAAAGTAGAAGGAGTAAAATCAAATGCGTTTGATTTCACAGCCATTTGAATCTAGTAGTAAAGTTGATGACATGGAAATTTGATGAGGTACCAACATCTCAGAATCATGTTGTCATGATGAAGCTGTGATGGCAGCAAGAATTCTCAGCTTTCTGTCAGTACACAGGTCCTCTTCTGCACACTCTTCCCAGAGCAAAAAAATGGGCTGCTTTTTCTTCCTATACATATTTATTCCCCTGAGCTGGGAGCCCTGTCTAGCATACATCTGGGATGTGTTTGTAATTACCCTGAATGTGAAACTACTTACAGTGTGTTTTTTCCTTTCTGTATCTTCACAAAAGATATCTTTAAAGGGCAAGAAAAATCATGTCTTATTTCAAGGATGTTAGCCTGCTGTAAATGTAGCCAAAAACTTGGGTTGCATTTGTAACCCTAGTAGAAGTAGCAGTTAGAGTTACATGCCATTTGGAGACACTACAGAATGTAAACAAAATATCACTGATTATGGAAAAGAGATCAATATTCAATTTAAGTAGGATTAATACAATAGAAAAGTATTCTTTGGGTAAATAACTTCCTAGCCTGTAAGGAGGCTGGTGATTGTAGGACAAGCTTCCTCCTAAAAGCTCTGCTCTTGTGTTCAGACATCCCTCTGAAGTGTAGCCTCAAGTTGCTTTGGTCTTTTCTTCTTTTTTAAATTTTTATTTTGTTGTGTGGTTTGTATCTTCTATGGTAGGACACCCATCAGTTGCAATAGTAGCCTTGCCAAATATGTATGGAATTGTGTAGAACCTCTGGACTGTACAATAAAATGAAGAAACAGGGCCGTTAAATAGGCTGGGGAGGAGACTTCCATTGAAAACATTAATTTTGCTTTGGCTTTCCAAATTATGCGGATTCTTGGAGTTGGGAATATATGTCCATTGGTAAAGCTGTAGCACGCAGAGGACAGGAAAAATAAGAAAGCAACGGAGAGAAAGCAGGAGAAGAGCTAGAGTATAACAGCAGCAAGGACAAGTGAGTGATTTTTCCATTTCAATTTTTATCCCTTTGTTCTTTTATTTTGACTTTCATGGTCTTCTTGTTTTTCAATTGTCATAAAATTTATAGTATTAGAAGCAAATTTTAAAAAGCCACAAACCCTGGGCTTTTAGTATATTGTACAGTAAGATTAGTCTAGAGCTGCAGGAACTGTCCTGAGTTACCAATACTGAACTTGCACTGATTCATTCCTATGTCTTCTTTTTTTAAAAAAAAACTTTCCTGGAAAAGCACAACAGAAAGAAGTTCTGAATTTTTAATTTAACTCAGGTGATTAGTAATAAAGCTGATTTTTTTAAAAGTTTCCTGGAAGACAGTTAATTGTGACTGAGTCTTAATGATCTACATAAGATTAAAAATACAGGAGGAAACTTAATCTGGTATTTGCTCATAGTGGACTGATGCAATAGAATTGAGGTGAAACATATATGTATGTGTGTGTGTCTGTATGTATATACAGTAGTCTGTGCTTTTAAAGAACAGGCTTGACTTTGAGCAAAGTCTACTGAAATGGATTTCAAGTATAGTATTTACTGTAGGTGGAGCTGCTACTGCCACCTGTACGTAAGGTTTTGTGACCCTTTCCATTTTAAGGCTTAACTCTTAGTTACTTTAACTTTTGCCAAAGTTCAGTTCGGACAGATTTTTCCATGCCAGATATCTGCTTTGGGTTGAATTTTTTGAAAGTTTCAGCCAAAGCAGTTCTGTTCCAAGAATAAGGCTAGTGAAAAGTATGCTGTTTTGCTTGTGTGAGAATATTCTGGTGTCCTTCTTTGATGCTCCAGTGCCCCCAAGCTCTAAGCAAGGATTTGAAATCTGGCAATAGTTCAGCCTTTGTGTTGAGGATGTGCCTTTTGCCTCCCTTTAAAAATCCACCCAAATTTCCAGACCGGTTTACAAGGCTTTGAAAGATTGCCATTTGCATGGGCTTAATAGGAATTTCTTAAAACTTCACAGTAAGCTTCCTTTAGATTCTGTTCACACTGGGAATGCTCCAGGCAGAGTAGAGCTCCATATTTCATCCCACTTCTGTGAGGAGTTGTGACGGTTGGGTCTGGGTGCTGACATTGAGCTAGGAGTGGGCAGCACTGTGTCTTGTATCACCCCTGCCTATTCCCATGTCCTGTTCCTTCTCCCTGGTGACAGACCTGCGCCCTCTGGAAAAAGAAACTCATCTCTCATCTGAAAGAGCGTGACAGATGTGGAAGAGAAGAATTTGGGAGAGTGTGTGTGTCTGGTTTATACCATTCCTTTGGTCACAGAAAATGTGTGTATCGTACTGGCAAAACAATACTTCCTTTTCTACTGAATATTCAGTTTGGTTTTGTTGCATTTAAACCTCAGTAGGTGAGCGGGTATCAAGGTTTTAATGAACTATGTGAGCATCAATTAAAAAAAGGTTCGACTCAAATGTCAGTACAGGAATGTTATTTAGAGGGCAGAAATCAAGAGCTCACCTTTTTCAAACATTTAAGTCTAACTCTGACCTCCTGCACTTTGTACACTGTAGGCTCCAACTTCATCACAAGTGTCGTGTGCTTTGTCCAAGAGGCAACTGTTTGACTGGAATGGGGAAAGGGGCCTATTCTGAGGATGAGTCCAGAATTTGTACAAGTAAAGGTTGTGTATTCATCTGTTAGGGAAGTTGAAAAATGTGGACTGAGTGAAGCTGAGACTTGGGGAATTAACAAAAAGGCTTTGTGGCTAAGACAGTCAGTGGTGCTTGATGAATTGTGTTCTGTCTATGCTCAGTCATGGTATTTCTACAAGAGGCACTCAAGTGACTGTTCCTAGGTGGCTGCTCAGACTCTGTGTTCAAGTGGCGGTGTTGAGAATGTGGATCTACTTGCAGAAATGCAGAACTGCAAATGAACTCAGTGGGAGCTAAACCTCCTGTAAAATCCTGTATTTCACTTAAGACAGTAAAAACCAGCTCAGGGTAGGTGAAATTTGACATCTTGGAGCCAGGGAACCTTTTAGTCTAATTAACCTGATGCCTCAGTTGCCAATTTTACAGGTGAAGGAATGACTTGTCCCATCTCTGTAGAAAGGCTTGGGAAGAAATTGGTTGCCTTTCTAGCAGGACTGGAAAACAACATGCTGTAAATAGATCATATAACCACCTCCCTTGATCAGAGAGGAAACAAAGCATTGAAAAATAGGCCATACTTTTATTTTTGGTACCTTTTTTTTCCCCGCTCTATTAACTAATCAATTTCATATTGACCCAAGCATAAAAATCTCAGTATCATAGCTCTTGAACTCAAATTTTCCACTTTGAATTAGCAGTCAAAATTTGTAGACACCGAGAATAATATAAAATGTAAGTTTAATTAACAATAGCCTTTTAATTCTCTTCAAAATCACAGTCAGTTGACCTTAGTAGCAGTTCAATAAAATGTTAGGAGGATCCTCCTCCTCTGTTTACTATGAAGATGGAAAGCATCCTTGCTCAAGCTGTTTACTGCCACCTCACCATGATAAATTTCCCCTTTGTAAAGCTGCTTCAACAAGACATCTTTTTTTCATCCCTTTGTAAAGTCAGCCATTACCTGAAGTTTCCTATGAAAAAAAAAAAAAAAAAAAAAAATTTAATTTTTTTTTGAAAGGGACAGCGCTACAGCAAATAAGTGACTGTGTGTTTGTGGAAATGTCTAGCTCCCAGAGTGAAATGATTTGCTGCTAAGGTTTAGTGAATTTAATGCTTTGGAAATAATTTGTTGGAGAGTCTGCAGCAGTGGAGAGTTTTGGGTTGTGGTTTTTTGTGTTTTTTTTTTTCTTGTTCTTCCTTTTAAGGTGGAGGTGTAAAAGATTTTTTTGTTTGCTACTTGAAGCTGAAATAGTCATCAAACTTTTTTACTTGTTTCTTGAGTAATTTTCTCAGGATGTTTGCTGCCTCTGAACCAGTAGCTCTCAGAGGGGTCTTTTGAAAGCTTCAGCATAAGCAAGGCGTTTGACAGGATGTGTCATGCAGTATTTTCAGGAGAAAGATGAGAATTTTGAGCTGCTCAAAGCACAGACATCTTCCTTAGGGGAACTCAGCTGCTAAGAACAGCACTCTTATTTGTTTAGCTGTGTGAAATCCGCTTGCTAGTGGACAATTGTTTTGTGTTTTGCTTTCCTTCCCCTCCAAGACTTCTGTTTACTTGTGTGCTCTTCCATGTGTTTTGAGCTGTGCTTTGAAGTTGGGCAGCTAGCTTTGAACAAAAGCTGTTACCATGCTCTGCATAGCATCCAGCTTGATTTCAGCAATCTGATGTGTCAGTGATGTGGTTTAGAGTTAACAAAATGCTGTCCTTTGCTTTCCTTGGCATTGGTTTGTGTAGGATTAAAATTAAAAAAGAAAAAAACAATCATATCACACTGGGTATGTTGTAAAAAATGCAAGTCAAAATGTGATTAGAATGTGATTAAATGGCTGTGCAGCAATTATTAATTGGCCAGGCATCTGTCTTGATACCTGAGATATTTTATCCTCTGTCACCTTCCTTTTCCTCCTCCACAGTCCCCCTAATAATCTAAAGAATTTCTGAAAATCCAGACTTTGTGTGCACCTAATTTCCTACATAAGTCATTTTAGTATATTGTAGTTCAGAGTGCCTAGATAAAACAATTTAAAATGCATTCTTTCTGTCATCTTTGAGTATTGTTCTTCAGTGAGAAGGTCCAAATACTACTACTTTTTCTTTCTTGAGTTTACACTGGATTCTATGTTCTTTTATACTGATTTTTATTTTAAGGTTAGGGCACAAAATGAGGGGTAGATTCTGAAAGGCAAAAACAAACACAACTGCAGACAACCAAATTAATTTGTATTCAATTACGTGACCAGTAAATTAGTTATGAGTATTCGACTGTGTTATTTCAAGTTAATTTGAAAAAGTAATTAAAATCTTATTAACAAGACTGCTTTATTAAATGGGTTTAATATGTGATCATTTATATGAAGTATGCGAATGGTTTCTGAATGTTTTTCTCTTCTGTCTTGTTTTTGGCAGCAACTGGAATTAGTGGAACCGAGTGGCTGGATCCATGTTCCCCTGACAGATACTCACAAGAAGCCCATTCGCACCTTTATGATCCAGATTGCTGTTCTAGCGAATCACCAAAATGGAAGAGACACTCACATGAGGCAAATCAAAGTGTACACCCCTGTGGAGGAGAGCTCCATTGGTAAATTTCCCAGATGTACAACGATTGATTTCATGATGTATCGCTCCATCAGATAAAATTTCCTACAGAGAAATAATAAAGGTATTTTTTCATGACCATATCATTGCTAAAGTATTCAGATACTTGAAGAGCAGGGCTTACTTCAGTGTAATTATATCTTTATGTTTATACTTTGTACAATTTTGAAATAAAGATAATCTTGTGTTACAGTATGTTGTAGTCTGTAATTTTGTTCTTTTTTCTAGGCATCTGAGTGCACTTGTACTCTCTGAGAGGGGAAAAAACAATCCAGGCACTCTTAAAAGAATGTATTTGACTGGGTGGGAATCAATAATTAATTTGATATCATACAGGTATTTTGGGGTGGTGATTTCATTCCCCTAATGATCATGCATGGAAATAGTTTGTTCTTCTACCTAAAAATTTCTCTTTACAAAGTTGCTCTTCTTCTTGAACAGACATGATTTAGAGACATTATCAGTAGTATTTTCCCATCATTACTTATGCTAATGTGTTGTACCCTTTTCTCTAGAGGGTTGTTTCTGCTTAGTGGCCATATGCATGGGTTTGGCCTTCTTTGTAACAGCAAAGTAAATCATAGAATTATAGAACATCTCCAGTTGGAAGGGGCCTTGGAAGGATCATCAAGTCCCAATTTGCAGCTTCTTGCACGACTACCTAAAACTAATCCATATGACTAAGTGTTGTTCACATGCTCCTTGAACTGTGACAGGTTGATGCCATAACCATTTTCCGGGGGAGCCTGTTCTAGTGACTTATAATGCAGTGAAGATGACAATGACATGAAGAAAACCAAATCTTTCAAAATTATTTCCAAATTATTCAATATAGTATATACATTAATATGGATACACTGAGTATAGGTCATCTAGACATGATAGCTGTTGAAAACAGGAGAGTTAGGAATGCTGTGGCATCCTGCAGCAATGTAGAAATAAATGTGGTGGTCCAGTGCACCTTCCAAAGTGCTGAGAACTCAAGTGTATAACACAAGTAATCTCAGGTTCAGAGCACAGAATTTTTTTAATGTGTGTTTGAAAGTAAAGAGCATTGCGAGGAAAACGTGTGCTTTGTCTGCTTGCTGTGAGTAGGAATATTGAATACCTCTACTAATGTCTCATAATCTAGTCATTAGTTATTTAATCTTTTTAAAAAATTGATTAGGTTTTAGAAAGAGAGGTTGAAATTCAAAGGTTTCTTTTAAAATGTTCAGTACTATCAAACCCATTCTTCCTTGTAGCACCATGAAAGTTGATCGTCAATCCAGACTAATCTCAGCCAAGGAAAACTTTTGTCACTCTTCTTAATAGTGAGCAAGGAAAGGCTGATAATAGTGGAGACTCATCAAACAATGATACATAATCCTGCAGAGGAGAAAGGAGGTGAAATAGAGGAAAATAGGAAGGTTGTCAAAGAAGGAGGAAGATTTAACTGTTGAAATTCATTTTATATACTCAATGAAGTTGTTCTTTACTGAAAAGTTTTATCTGTGGCCGAATTCCAGTCTTTAGGAGGGTCGTTAAACAGGGCATTTCCTGATAATGAACCTTGTAGAGAAGTGCATGACTAGCTTGGGGTTTCTATTTAAATGTGGATTCAATCATTTCAGGAGGACCTTAATGGTATTTTACCTTTCCATGTAAAGGATGGATCGACTGCAGAATTCCTGCTCAGCAGAAGCTGGCTGAACTTGTGCCTTTCACCAAGTCTGTCTCTTCAGTGGATTTTCTTATATAGTGTCAGGGAATTGTACATTCCCATTCACTTAATTGAAGCAAATTACGTACTTTTGATGTCCACTTCATAGTCTGCTGTTAAAAAACAACAACAGACCTCTCCTGGATTTATCTAGTTATTTTTGATAAATTATGGATGGTTTTTAAGAAAGGAGATTATTAGGCATGGAATTTTCCTGTTTTTCTCCCAGAAGTTAAGATGGCAGTTTTCCATCCTAGCTTTGCATCATCAAGCCACTGTTTCCTACTTAAGGATTCTACCACAGATAATTCTGTGGTAATTTTGTGCTTTGGTCAGTGGCATTTATCTTTTCATACATGTCACTCTGCAAGTAATGTCTAGAGTAACACTGCTCTGTGCCAAACATTATCCAGTAAACTAGGAACAAGCCTGTCAGCACAGTCTTGTTCTTATTTCTGTCCTGCCTTCAGCAGGCATCATTTTTGGATCTTTAGAGAACTATTCTTGCTTTTATTGATTTTTTTCAGGACATCAATGCTCGTACAGGAGAGGGGCCAGCATTTGTGTCAAAAATTTGGAATTGTTATTTCTGGCAGTGTAGTTGAATAAGCTGAAATGTACCTTGAGTATGTATCCTGCTATTCTGAAATTATGGATTGTGTTCAAGTGGTTTTAAGAACCCACAATACCCCATGGTAAACTGGGTTATGTTGAGCTTTACTGTTGGGGAAGGAATCTGTACTTACCTAAAAACAAGTGCAGTGGCCATTCTAAATCCGTAAGAAATCTTTTCTGTGTCGTTTTGTAACAACTGTAGATACTTTGCATTGCATTGGTATTTAACATCTGTGGAAGTACGTTTGGTTTTTAACATTTTTGGCACTTGGTCGCATAAGGCTGCTGATTTTTAAGTGATGAGATCCTAGATGAGTGTGTCTGAAAATAAAGCAAGTTGCTGCCTTTGTGTATGAATATAGTACTTAGTACTTGAATTGAGATAAACAAACTGGGCTGCCAAGTCATTCAGGAAGTTACTTACATGTAAATGTGTTTAGCTGCTGCTTCTTTTCCTTGCTCATTGTTTTCAGACATGCAGTTGTCTGGGATCTTATCACTTTCTCTTTTTCTCTTGTAAGAGAAGTACCTGATAAATATCGAGTAGTACAAGTAATATTGGAATAAATGAGAGACAAAATGGAAGATGTATTTGTCCTAAAAAATCATGACTTGGCAGTGATCTGACTCATCACTTCAAATAGTGGTAATTTAGGGGGTTTAAAATTTTTTCTTGGAAGATACCACATTAGGCCTTTCTGCCTCACAGAACAGAAATTTGATTGCCAGTGTAAGTGTAAAAACCTTCCTTTTAATGAAACTTTAGCTTATTTCCTTTGCAGACATGAAGAGGGAGGTATCTGAGTGACCAGGACCTTGAGGAACTCCTGTTGAAATGAAGGAGAGTACCTGTGTTTTGACTAAGTCATGTCTGTGTGTCTTCTTAGCACCACAGTGTAAATAAAAAAGGCAGATGGCAGGAGAGGGAGAAAAGAGGTATTTGCTGCTCCTGGTTTCTAAAATGGAGAACAGCAAAACATTTATGTTTTAAGTTGACATAGGGAATCTCTGGCAGAGCTGGAAGTTCAAGCCATATCATCACTATCTTCTCTTTCCACTGTGAAGCTGGATAGATTATTTTCAGATAATGATCCTGTTTCAAAGACAAATTTTTCAGTAATGCAATTTCTGTATGTAATTCCATTTAAACGTTTAAACTATATTTTGGGTTCTGCTGTTCTAGTTTAGTCTGTAGGGGGGAGATGCTTTTGCCAGCACTCTGACTATAGATGCACCACTGAAACTCTTCAGTTGTGCCTTGGTCCTTGTTCCTACCTCCCTGAAGCAAGTCTTACTGTTGGTACTTGTTTTTCTTCACCTGTGCTAGAGCAGTTTAAGGGAAGTAATCGAAACATTATTTAGGCTTGAAATCTGTTTATATGTTAGAGAGAGCCAGATGTTGAGATTGCCGGTACTGATTAGCAAAAACTCATGAACTTGGTCATAATGAACGAAGTGATGGAAGAGACTGAAGGACCATGGAGAGCTACCAGATATTGGGAAGGCAAATTGTTGCCTCACGTAACAGGGCAAGCCACGGCTCTAGTCAGTAGGTCATTGCTTGAAAAATCCCCACCTTTCACACAGCAGTAGCCAGCAATAATTGTAATTGTCTGGACTCAAGAACTTCAAGTGAAACAGGTACTCAGGCAATTCGTGCCACCTGAAGTGAGTCAGGGTGATAAGACTGAACCTAGTAATTAGAGCTGAATTGCACTACACCCTGTAAAGAAGGAACGAAAGCCAGAAGCTACTCTACTGGTAAACTTCTCAGGAAATCCTGAAGACATCACCTATTTGTCAACCATAAATACGTGTCTTTGTTTCAAAATGGTGAGTGGGTTTTTCTAAAACCTGTATTTTCAGGATGGGTCTGTTTAGTAATGTACAAAAGAAGAGTTTGTTGCTCTGCCAGGCCTAAATGAAAGAATAAGTGGTCATCATAGTGTTACTGTGTTTTGCTGTGTAAATGAATTATGGACGTAATTTTTAGTGGATGTTTTTCTTGAATTTACCACTAAACTCTGCAGCTTTAGGAGAATGCATCTGAATGCTCTGGGATTATTGGATGACCCAGACTGACCTCAGCACATGCTTGCCTGCATGGGGGAAGTAGACATTTGGGGCTCTGAGGAGCTCATGGTTATAACATGCAGTGCTGTGCTGTGCTTTGAGGGCCTGACTTGTTTAATTCCTGGTAACCTTTGTGCCCTTATTCCTATATTTTGTCATTCTGTGTTAATGGTTAATTAACACTGATGCATTGATTACAAGAATGCTTTGCATTCCTTTTCACGTATACAAAAAATAGCTGTTTATTTAATATTTAACTACCACATTACTTCTTTAATTAAATGCAATAGTTTTTTGCTGGAGCACAAGATAATAATCTAAATGCAATTAAAATGTTCATAATATTAAGAGTATGTCCCTCTAAAGATGGAATTGCTGAGGCTTCCAGGCAAAGGTATTGGGTGGTCTGCTGTTGGTTTGGAATACTTAAGTGTTCTGGTTTAGATCAGAAAGGTGTTAAGGTGCTTTTATAAAGCTGCATAAAGCATCATTAAACATTGTTCATGGAAGCAAATTTAAAGTCATCCTTCACGTGACATAGTTGCTGTAGCTCCAGGTTGACATTTCAATGAGCTGTTTTACGTCAGCCTAACAATTGCCTGTGACAGTTTCTCCATTTGCACCAAGGAATAAACCTCTCTTGCAGCAGTCGACAGTATTAGCATGGTTGAGTTTAATGGAAGAATGAAAAAAAACCCAACCCAACCCCAAGGCCCAGGTAATGAAAATTATGCTAATACTTGATGCTGCTAGAGGATATAATCCAGACATAATTATGTATGAAGTGAGAAAGTAAGTTTGGGATCACTGGAAACATTAAATACCTGAACTCTGATCCCACTGAAGTGAATTACTGCTGTAAATTATAAATAACTATGTAATTATTATAATAATAATTATAAATAACTGTAGGGGAACAGTTTAGCCAATATTTAATACTCTAATTTAAGGAAAGTAAATGGGATTGGTGGCTTCCCAGCTATATAGATAAAAAGAGGCAAACCTAGAGCAGTTTTGGAAGTTTCTTTCTCAAATGCTTCTTTCAATATGCAAAATTTGGTGTACATTCCATACACATGCAATGTAGTATTGAACATGTAATTTGTTGAAATCTTTTAAAATTAGAAGGTAAAAATTCCTTGCATAAGATGAAAGCATGAGAGCTCTGCAACACTTCACTTTTTGGATGTGTAATATTATTCTTGAGTATATGACTGAAATTGCGTGGGTGATGATGTCTGGCTTACAGAAGGATCTAAACAAAATTCCTCATGGCTGTTTCATTTCAATATTTACCATATTTTTGTACTGGCATATAATCTGTAATGTGAAGCAGCAGAGAGGAAAGCATCTATAAATGAGTCTCATTCACCCTAGAAAAACACTACCATGACAAACAATTAATTTATGCATTTTAATTAGAAAACACCTCAAGAAAGGAATTGTCTTGTTCTCTGCATTTGTGCATTCCCTTTATATATGTGTTTCTCACATTTAGATTAGAAACTTCTTGTAAAAGCTGAACTATAAACTCTTACTGCTCTTTTGCAAAGGTTTTACCTGTTTTTCCACACAACTGCTTCAGGTTGCTCTCCTGTTGCCATTAAAAATCAGTATAAAATAAAGAGGTGCTCCTTCTGCTGCTTCAGAGTAGAATCTTTAGTCTGGGGCACACATCTCTGAAGAAAATTTCTGTTAGGAACAAATAAACCCCTGCAATCTAATCTTTCACTTGTATTTATTTTAATCCTCATATTCTGCTTGATGTGATTTTTGATTTCTTACAATGTTTTTGCCTTTAAATACAATGAAATTTTTAATGTAAGACCTACTGCTAGGCCAGGATCTTGTGACCTCTTGTATTCAGTTTTAAAGCTTATTCTACTTTTAGTTGAGACTAGTCTTAAATATTTCAGATGTTATGCTTTATCTGTTCTGTCTGGTACTATTTCCCATTATTTGGTAGTTGTCAGGGGAAAATTACAGAACTTTCTAAAGGTACATTTTCCCATTGGAAAACCAGTGGGAACACTAGTGGGACAAAGGTTTAAACTGAAATCTTACTGAAAGCTTCCAGGCTCTTGTTAATCTTCTAGCAGAGATACACATAACTTGTACTGAAAGATGAGCTATCTTCATTATGTTTGATTTTCTATCTGTTAATTTATTGAAAAACCAGGAGTCTTTATATTCTGTTGTGTCTCAAGTTATTCTAAACCTTCCTAGGAGGTAGATATGTAACTCTCAGTGGGAGCACATGTACCACATGTGCTCATTTGCTGCTGTATCCCACATTCCCAATCCTACTGTATTTTCATACTCTGATTATTCAATGTAGCTTTTTAAGGCCTTGCAAAAAAGCAGTGAGGTAGGTCATCAAAATATAATTTTTCTTTTAGTTTTTTTTATTTTAATTCTTCCCTAACCTTGTCTTTCTACCTGTGGTAACAATTTGGTTTTAATTCTTCCTTGTTTGTGTTTTTTTTTAAAAAATTTGTTTGTTTCCTTCATTTTCATATTTTATGAAGGCTTTTTATGACGTAGTTGTACTTCTAAAAGGAGATAAGTCCATCTGGGTATACCTGAAAAAAACAGGAAATTATTTCTCTCTGATATTTACCAACAAAGTGTTTGTGTCATCCCTGGATCTCTCAGAAATATTTTTTGAGTATATCATTCCCCTCAAATGGCTGTTTAGACTGCTTTCCTCCAGATACTGCAGTTTTCATTTCTTCCAGATAGAAGAATTAACTGCATCCTATATTAACATAAAGCAAAGGCATCCTCATTAAACCAGTGGAACAGTGCAAGCCAGGAGAGACTCAGACCTTGCATATTAAATGGAAAAAGATTGATACATGTACCTTGCAAAGTTTGCAATGACAGGCTTATCTATGTTGTCAAAAGTCAAGATTATCCAAATTATTTGTACAATCGTCCTGCTCCCATAATTTATGCTGCCATTTGTATATGATTATATGTTCTTTTTTCCCCACCTTATTTTAGGAATGAATCAAAATAGCATAGCGAAAAGAGTCTGTGACTTCTGGCTCTTCTGGAAATTTGAAAAGTATGGAGTGAATGAGGTGAAGTCTTGCAGAAAGGGAGGACATGTTTTTTTGATTAAGACAGATTGCTGTTTGGAAAGTTGGACTCCATCTTTATTTGCCCACACAACGACTCTAGCAAAGTCACTTCAATATTTTCATAGGTGATCACTAATTGTCTGTTTCTTGGAGGATTTACTCTGAAAGCTCTGGTTCAGATTTTCTAAAGTATTAGTGAAAGTACCTGGCATTCTCAGATGTTCCTGAAGGCAGAGGCTTGCTTGCATCATTCATTCTATTCAGCTCAAGAGAGGACCTGAAAAAAAAAATCTTTGCGTAAAAACAATGTAATTCACTTACTGAGGACAAAAGCTTGCATTCAATTAGTTGATTTCTCTGACTTCTAGAAGTCATCATGTCTGAACCTGCTTCACTCGTTTGCAGTGCTTGCTTCCTCCCCACTCTTCAGTCTGGGCCCAGTCTCATCTTCAAGTCTAAGTGCTTTTCCACCCTAGCCTTTAGTTTTCCTCTCACCCCTGTTTTCCTTCCCCAGAGTTCTCTGTCTCCATCCCTTTCCCAGAGTCACTGTAGCAGCATTCTGTATCCTATTCAGTCATACATTTTCTCACCCACTGCTCATTTTCTCAATATCCCCCCAGAATCCCCTAATTTTCCATTTTCCCTTCACTAACCCTGAAGATTTTCCTGTCTTTCACAGCTAGTCCCAGCTAATACCACATGCTTCCTTCCCACATGGCATGATACATATTCTGCCTGTCAGCTCTCTTCCCATCCTGCTGAAGTCACAGATGATGAGATTATTGAGAGCACAGGGGAGAGGTTTTTCTGCTTTTGGTTATAATACTCAACCCAGCCCAAGGATACCATACCTGAAAGCAGCTGTTACAGCAGAAGGTTGACTTTGCCCCATAGCTTCACACCAGATCATGTTCAGGATTGTTCTGTGGGGTGTGCATTTTTAGGCTTGGCCAAAATTGGGCAGACTTTCATGACTGGTTCGATGTATATCTCCTACCCTCTCTCTGTTCCCATCTAATTTCAGAAACTCTACTGTAAAGCATTCGAGTGCTAAAAGTTTCCAAATAAAAGATTGTGAGAGTATTTCTCTGAAATGGATGAATAGTTTTGGCTGGAGTTTCCAAAAATAAATTCAGCCTGAGGCAGACAGCTGGTATGGGAAATTTCAGCTAACAGAGTTGCAATTTGGCTAAGTTTTGAGAAACTCGGAAGAGATTTGCGAGGGAATGAACCCTGGGTAATGGTTCACATTTCACCGAACAGCATCTTCCGGGCAATGTGCTTTGTCACTTTGTGTGGACCTTCTCATTTGGTTTAAAATTCATTCTCTACAGAAACTAGCTAAGCTTCAGTACATTAGAATAGCTATTTTTATTTGGAGTTTATAGACTCAGAGTGTTTTTAAAATAATTTATTTGCTTCCCCAGTCTAGTTGAAGTATCTTTCTATATAGGTACAGCCTGCCAAAGGTATTTGTACTAAAAAGATCTCTGTTCTTTTATGCTTGTTTATAGCTTCCACCAGGGATTTGTGCTAGAGTAGCAGTGTCCCAGGGTGAGCTCTGAGAGGGTTTTAACCTAGCACTGTCTGTAGTACCCTGCTGGGAATCTGCTTCCCCAGCATGCAGTCTGTATGGTAATAAAAGGAGCAGAGTGACTCCTCCTGCCCAGTTCTCCTGAACTGCTTGTGTGAGCCAGGCTTATTCACACTCTTGTTTTTCAAGCTCTGTCATTATTAAACTTTGTTCTTTCTTGCCACCTTCCCCCAACCAGATTTGCACTGGGTTTCAACCCAGGCTTACCTTCATTACTGCAGGCCTTCTTTTGGGCTATTTGATGATTCGTGATTCCTGGTGTAAGTGACCTGCCCAATCAATTCAAAAATGTTAAAAAGCCAGTTTTTTCTCTCATGCAAGGTTCTCTTTGCTAGATAGCTCTTTCAACCATCTTTACTGTCTTGAAATACAAATATCTGTCAGGCCTTCAAATACCAGGGCACATCAGGTCTATCAGGAGTTTCTAAACTCAACCTCCTAAATCTATAAGCTCTGCTGAAGGCAAGAAAGGACTTGACAAAAGCAGTTTGGATCGTATGGAGCCTTTTTGTGCTCTGGTGATCCTGAAGCACTCAACCCAAAGAGCAGCCAAAGAAAAAAACAACCCAAGCCAGTCTGTTCATCCTGGTTGATAATTAAGGCATAGAAACTCTTTCCCCACCTAATTCATGGTAGCTCCTATTACCATCTGGGTGGGTGAATTGGGATAGAAAGGAGTGCTACCTCAAGACAAATCCCTTCTCTGAATGTAATTCCTTGTTTCACACACCTGTTCAAAAGCAGCCTGCTAAAAACTGAGCACTTGTCAAATGAACTGATTAAAATCATGAATACTGTGGAGTGAGTAGGGATTGATTTTATTCCCCCTCCCCATGTCTTTTCTATACAAAAATGAGAGGGTATCAGGTTATGTCAGCAGAAGTTCAAAATAAATAAAAGTATATTGTTCTTAAAGCTGTATTTAAGCTGTGTAGCTTAAACCTGACTGAGGCAGGTTGGAGACATTTAAGGCTTTTGCATAGTTTCTAAACAGGACCGAACAAATTCATGGAAGAAAAACCCTCTGAAGATAATGAAATCCAAAAGACAGGCCATAAATTGTTGGAGATTACCGGAGTACTGGGTGAAATACCATTACATACTTGTCCTCTTACACTGTTCCCTTGAGAATTGCTTGCTGGCATTGGTCTGTACCAGTGCCTTTTTAGGAGCAGGTTGGTGTCAAGCCCTAACAAGACCAAAAAACTTTTGCTTGGAAAGGGATAAGGGAAACAAGAATTTGGAGAAACAAAGCGACTGTGGGGGACAACAAATGTGGGAAAAGGAAGGTGTTTTACGTTCAAAGGGTCAAAGATGAAGATTTTTCTCTGCTGTTCAGAGCACCCTCCAAAGCACTAGAAAGTGCTTGAAAATACCAAAGGACCCAGTGGATACTTCCCTGGGCTCCTGTCAGGGACAGGTTCTTGAACTAAATGGACCTCATACTTGTTGCTGCCATTTGTACATTTTTCAGTGATTAAGTTCTTCAACATTTTGCTGTTGCCAAAACTTGTGTAGAATGTGAAGCCAACTGAGAGTAGAAACATCGTGATTTGATAATTAAATATTGCATTTCAGTAACACCAAAAAGCAAGATTTTGAGGAGGAGTATGTTTAAGAAAGGAGCGGGGGAAAAGACCCTAACTGTTTTCTCATCACAGTACACTGAGAAAATGTTTAGACTGATACATAACCTTCGCAGTGTTATGTTCTATAAAATTGGCAAGAGCTTAGTTCTTAGTCTGAATGCTATGCTTGTTTTGAAATTTAAATAATAAACAATTTATATATGTATATATTTTAGCTTAAAATCACATCTTGTCGGATTTGGCTGTTAATAAAAGCTTATGGTGGAATCAGCACTCTGTCCATCCAGTGAAAATATGAACAGGACCACACAAAATGCTTCCACTGTGTCATTCCTTTTACTGCTGTTCCATTAAAATAAACTCCTTGCCACAGAACTTACTTGTCATTTCCCGCTTCTCAAAAATATCACAAGTAATGTAGTTTCTAAAGCTTTTCCACTTCTAGCTCTGCTATCTATTTGATTGTGTTTGCAGAAGATCTCTTTATATTCCTCCCTGCCATTCCTTTTTCAAACACAGGCAGAACTGGACCTTAGATATACTCTATTAAATGCACGTTTTGGCCAACACTGCTTACAACTAAACCTAGGCCAGTCAGATAGTGTCATATTCATCTTGGTTTCTGTCATCACAGATTCCAAAAAGAAAGTACTTTAGCTCTTAATGTATGTATTCTTCTGTCCATGTCTACTTTAGCATTTATTGAGATAAATTCTTTTTGAATTGTATCTGCTTCTGCTTACAGTATGCTTTTTCTCCTGGATTTTATAGCTTACTGAGCTCCACCAAAGTAAGAAGAAAGAGAATTTATGGGCATTTGTTGGACTGGATAATTAGCTCATCTTGCTTGTCTGTTTGTGCTGTCACCTATAATGTTGTCCTGTGTTGTTATTAGGTCTGCTGGGCTTTCTTAAATCATAAAAACCATGTGTTCATTATTATTCAACTTCATTGATTCAGAACTATTTTTGTTTTGTCTGTCAACAGGATTTTCCCCTGTTTTTCACAAAGCATGATAGTAATTCTTTAATATGTGTTTTCACTTCCTGAAGTTTTTGTAATTTACTTTCCTGAAGGCATATTCATAACTAGGATTTGTTTAAAAAGGAGAGGAACCTCTTTACCAGAGAGATATTTTGCTATTTCTTCTTCATGTGTTCACGTAAAAATTCACAAAATTTCTTTGAATGTCATCTTAAAATTCAAATTGTGGGTAGTGATACCTTCAAATCACTAATGCCCAGGTATTAGTGAACTGGGACTCTGGAGATTTAAGATGAGTTGTTGTCACACAAATTTATTATTCAGTACCACCAACTTCACTACTTCCTTTGGCGTTGTATCGCCTGATGGAGTCGATCATCACACAGAATTATTAAGGTGCTCTCTCTAAGACTCAACTACTGTATTGTTATCCAGTGGCGTTCCCACAGATGATAAGAATACATCAGATTGGTCTCCTAATAGGGCTATCATTCTGTTCTGGTAACAAAACACAATCAAACATTACAGGTGCTGTAAACATCCTTAGCAGTTTTTGCTTTAAGCATGCTAGACAGTGCATTTTAGTTTGCAAATCGTCTTCACCTCTTAAAATCCTGGGCTCAAATAGCAGCACTCACTTGCTCATACAATTGATGAATACTTACAAATTTTGCTATGTTTTTGTGTGCAGTTAGTTTCCAACACCTTCTCTTAGTTTACAGGGGTGTGAATAATCTGCATTTGCATGCACTGGCAGCAGTGTTCCCAAGCTGGCAGGCAGGGAATGCTAACTCACAGGGCTGTGCTTGAATGCATCACTTCTGCTGTGCTCTTCCCCTCCCCTGTGCCAGCAGCTGAGAGAGCTGTGAGTTTTCCCTACACTCAACATCTTTCTGGCTCATTGTCAGTCAAGCCATGCCAACTGCACCAGCCAGTAAAAGCATATAGGAAAAATAAATTTGTCATAGGAAAAGTACAGAAAAATTATTACTTTCATGCAAGACTACAGTAAAGGCACTGTTAGGCTATACTTTGCTAACGAGAAAACCCCGATTTTGAAAGTTATTTTTTTGTCAATGAGTGTGCTTGAGGACACTTCCATTCAAAGGGTTAGGACCAAAATTTGGTTTTTTAAAAACTGCTATAACAGTAACATTTTTATTAACTCTGTGGGTGGATGAAGCAACATGATACCATTGTGCTCTATCATTCTCAAAAAAATTCTGTGTGAATAATAGTAAAGGGATGTGCTGGCTGGCTGATACACAGGAAGATACAAGAGATGTGTGTAGTGAAAATTATGTTTGATGATGAACTGGACTTTCTACAGTGGTTTATTCATTAAGCCTCCAAACACAATGTTTTTTTAGATTATTTATAATGTAATAAAAAATAATAGAAAGTAAAATAGTTGTTGAAATACCTTTGTGACTGGTAAAGAAACTCAGCAGACTTCTGGTTTTTAATTTTCCCTAAACACACACTTGCCATTTCCTCTTATTATAGGGAGGCAAAATCAAACAGGCTCCTTTTTTTGTAGCACTTTGCTTCTAATTACAAATTACAACTTCAGGATTCATGTGATTATTTTGTGTCTAATTCTTCCAAAGAACTTTGCAGGCCCATGCAGAAAGCATTGTGATACTGAATGCTTCAGCTTATGCTTAAAACAGCTTAGTCTTGGCACACTAATCTAAATAGTGACAGTTTGCATTTTTTGTTACTCATACATGTTTAACAGCATCAATCTCATAAAAGCCATAGTGCAACTAAAATTAACATTAAATAATGCACACAAAATTTGTCAGAGCTGTCTTGAAGGACTGTTGCAAGTGCATCAATTATTTAACTTAAAGACGAAGATCAAGCTCAATAATCTCTACTTAATATATTGTATTGACATATCAGAGATCTAATTTTGCTCAAGGCTTATTCCATGCATCAGAGGTGGCTATTGAGTAGAAAATTCTTTTTATTGCTCTGGAAATAACTATTACATGTCATAAAATGGTGTCAGATTTTCTGAAGTCAAAACGTTCAGAGAGTATAAAATGTGCAGAACGTTACAGGTGCTTAGTTTTGACATTTATGGACAATCAAAACTGATGTACAGTCAAAACTTGAAGAAACAAATCTGTACCAAGATCAAAGACTGTATTTTCTATCCTGCTGAGGAGGCTTTCAGTACCAAGAACACTTAGGAGTTTTCATGGGAAGACTATTCCCTGCGTGGTAGAAAGCTAACAAACTATGCCTTCTCTCATACCTGTTATCTCCGAGATCCTGATATAAGGATGCCCACTCTGTTATCTGACTATGTCAGAAAACCATAGGACCTGTATTTTCACTGGTTCATTTCCTCTGGCTATCTATGGAATCACCCACATCTGATTTTAATTAGCAGTTATGAGTCACTGGTGTGTGTGTTTATGAAAGAGCAGAGGAAAATACTCTAGTCTGGTTGTTTGGGCACGTCTCTAGGAATTGGGAACAACTGTGTTCTCTTCCCTCTGCTGGCCTGATAAATGTTTCCTTCAAGTGGGTCAGCTTAACATGAAAAATCTACAAACTGTTTTCCTCTCTTTACTTTCCTCATTCTTGCATCCTTTCTGACCCACCACACAAATGATAGATGTGGGTTGAAATCACACTGGACTGGAAAGGTTGGTGAGCTCTGGCCCTGCATGTGGGGGCTGGGTGATTGAGGGAGAGGGAAATCCACTGTCCCCTGTAGTCCAGAGGGAGGTGTTTAGGAGCCCATTGGCACCACCATCTCAGACTCTGGGCTGGCTATGTCTGCACCCCAGTCCTGAAGTGTCCCTGCTGGAAACTACAGCACATATATTGGTGGTGAAGGTGTACTGGCTGGAATTCTATTCGTGTTGTGTCAACATATTCTAGTTTCAGGAATAAAGCAAATCCATCTCTAAGGCATTTGCTGTAGATGAGTCTTACACAGCTCCAAGCTCAGCTTGCTCCCTTTGAGGACTCTTTCTTGAAGTTTCTCACCAAACATTGCCAAGGGAACTGAGATTGCCAGCTTGGGACTCTGGTTTCCACTGGCTGGCAAAACAACAAACTTTTGGGAGCTGTTTCAGTGAATACCTTCTGTGATATAGCTCTGATTCTCTGTGACAATGTATTTATGTTTATTGAGACTCAGGCTCAATGTTGTTGTCTTGCAAGCTCTGGCAAAGGGAGAACAATTTGAATTTTTGGAACCTTTCTTCATTTAGAGCCCTGATGTTACTAAAGTGACAAGTGAGACCTCATCTATAAATGAGCAGAAGCCAAAGCACAGAAAATCCTTCTCGAGGATGGATCTTGGGGATGGTCCCCACAGCCCTTACTTGTAGGAGAAAGATATGTTCAAAGGGAAGAAGGAAAGCCCCATTGTTATGTGGCTCTATACACAATTGTGCTGTGGAGTGGTAATTCCTGGGCTGTGCTGCTGAAATGTGTTTTAATAGAGTTCATGTATTTCTGGGATTACGGTAAGTATGGCTGCTTCTCCTGAAAAGTAAACAAATACATTCCTCAGCGTGAAATCCCACACAAATGGACTAAACACAGATTGTGACTTTCACTTAAACTCCCTGTTTTTGGAAAGAATTCTAATTTTTCTTTTGAATTGGCATAAACTATTCTTGAGCAACTAACTCCTTTTCAGTTTACTCCACCCTCTTTTCCTGATTTCTCATGCTTCTAAAGGGCAATGGGAATACAGTTAGCCATTTAATCACCAGCTAAGAGGTTTTTAAGTCCTTTGCTAGAAGAGCTTTTTGTGCAGATGGGTTTTTCTTGAACCAAATGGGCTAAATAAGTCTGTACTTACCAACATATCATCTGTTCTGTATCTTCTATGTACAAATATAACAAGTCTCTCAATAATTGAAAAATCCCTCCTTATTGCTGCAGAAGACCAGGCTGACTGAAATTATAGGCTGGAATCAGTGGGGATTTAGTCACATCACTCATACAGAATTTGTGTGTCAATACTACTTAGTCTAATTGATAGGAATGAAGAAGTCCGAATGTGGACTTAAATTTCCTTCATTCACTCATGTATCTAATATCAATGAACTTTTAAACATAATTGTTATTTGCATAAGCTTCTGTGGTTGTAGACTTTTCTCATGTCCGCTTTCTAGACAATTGTTCCAAATCTCTAGTCAGGCCTCCTCGGACAGAGGAGTAATATTACCAATAGCTGGAGGATTTCCAGGTGTTACTTTCCTTACACACTCAGCAGGCATTAGGCCTGCTGATAAGCTGCCAGGCACTACTGTGGCATATTTATGCAGGCACAAAAGCCAGATAGAAGTTAGTTCCTCCTGTGTGTGTATCAGAGTGGCCCCTGCCTCACCTCTGCTTGAATTCCAGTAAGATTTGTGAAAACTGAGATGGTGTGGGCACATGGCACAGCAGCCACCAGCTGCTGAAACAGCTCCAGTTACTGCTGGGAGATGGGGTGAGACTGAATACTTTGTATTTAAAACGGAATTTTCATCTCTTCCTCAGTTGTGTGAAGTGTTGTTCTCTAGCAGTTCAGAATTCAAGATCTGGATTAACTGGAGTAATGAGCAGTTGGTGAAAGTGTAAGACTTAGCTGGTGATGCCTCCAGAACTCATTTTCTCCCAAGAGGGCATGTCCTCTGACATACTGTCATTAAGTCCAGAATTTCTAATGTTTCTACTGCTTAGAAAAAGAAGGCAGAAAGAGATTTTTTTAAAACAGTCCAACAAACAACTTTAACAGAAATACCTAATATTTTAAAGTGTTTTTTCAAGCTGTAAAATTTACTAAACTAGTGTATTATTTTATGGGATACTTACTTTCCTTCCATATTCTGTGGAGGAATATCATTCTCCATATAATTTCAAAAATATTTTTGTAGCATTCTTCCAATTGTCTGGTTCTCAAACAAGGTGACAGACCATGAATTAGAACTTACAATGAATTTTGTTCCAATTTTTGTCAATACTGCTGACTCACAAACAAACCAACATCATTACATTTCATTTGACAATCACAGTCGTGGAAACTTTTTTTTTTGAGAGGTAATGATAGAGATACAGGATTAAAGACACTTTTTAAGCCATCAACTCCAGTCCTCCCTTCCTTCTTAAATATGCCTATAGAAGTATATTGATTTTATATATACTAACTTGGTTAACATCAGTTCATACATAGTTGAAGGAATATTAAGCTAGACTAAACTTCTCAGAGTTGATACTAGATTTACACTGTGATATCAATTGAAGAGGCTTCTGTCGGGGTTTGACACTGGCCCAACGCCAGGCACCCATGAGAGCCGCTCACTCACCCTTCCCCGCCACAGCTGGGCAGAGGAGGGAAAAGGAAAAAAAATTAACGAAGGCTTCGTGAATGAGATAAGGACCTCAATGAGAAGTAAAACAAGCCCTTAGAGCACCTTCCACCCCCAGTCCCTCCCTCCC
>VZTI01005325.1:98566-204650 GCA_013397865.1 Struthidea cinerea
GGTGGATCTCTGCATCCCCCGTGGATTCCCTATGGGCTGTGGGTGGATCTCTGCATCCCCCACGGATCCCCACGGGCTGCAGGGGCACAGCTGCTTCACCACGGTCCTCACCACGGCCTGCAGAGGCACCTCGGCTCGGGCGCCTGGAGCACCTCCTGCCCCTCCTTCTCCACTGACCTTGGTGTCGCCGTGTTGTTTCCCTCACGTGTTCTCACCTCCTCCTCTTCTCTGGCTACAATCCAAAACCTTGTGACTTTGTTTTGATTTTCTTCGTAAATCTGTCACCGCAGAGGCGTTACCAGCCTCTCTCATTGGCCCGGTTTTGGCCAGCAGAGTGTCCATCTTCAGACATCAGCCGCTGGCTCTGCCGGCCATGGTGGGAGTTACGATAATTCGCAGTAGTCAAGGAGAGCAGGTACAGCAGTCATACATGGTTGTGCTGCTTACTGCACATCAATGGAACAGGACTGGTTACTGAGAACAGTGATTTATTTCCTCCAAGAGTACTGTAAAATAGCCTTTAAGCTATATTGCGTGATTTCTACACTTAGTAGAACACAGTCTTGTAAGCGGCATTTACTTTAACAATAAGACACTGTTATTTGTGCCTGGATTCTCTCTGTTCTTGAGTGCACAATAAAGACCATGGCTGACCAGGTTTCTGTATGGAGGTGGTGTTATTTAGTTTGAAAGAAATCTACAGCCAGTCTGTGCTCTGTATTTAGGAGTTCTGCAGTCTTAATAAGGTGCAGAATCCCTCACTTTAAGGAGATTAAGCTCTTTAAAGAAAAGTGCATTTTCCTTGAATATCTATGTGTTTGATTTTATCTGTGGTGTCACTTCTCGGGGTTGGTTTTTTTTTCATTTTGGCAGCTCCACTGATGTTTTGCAATTAAAAAATGCTATTTATACATTTTTCAATACTGTGCCACTGTGGAACTTTGGACTATGCATTGCTCTAAGATGCAACTCCTTGGTATTCTGTCCTAGAAAAATGAATGCAATTTTTATTGATAAATATTTGTTAATCATATTTTAGGACGTACTCAAATATCAAATTACTAGTACTTTTGCGCTCTTGTGGGGAATGTTAAGTTAGAGCTTGTTTCTACATCAGAAAAACATAGAAACAGTTCCATCAGAGGCACTTTAGTAAAGATACCATCTTACTTATGTGGGATATGAAGAACTTACTAAGCTTGCACTGAAAGTTTTGCCTTTCCAACAGGAAGTGGAAGTCAATGAGTAATTAACTTCATTTTAATGAAATACGAGTTTATCCACGGATAAAAAACACACTGTGATTGTTGTGTATTAGGAATGTTCCCAATTCTTTGAGATAACTTGAACATACATTACTGTAGAATCAATTAAGCTGTAATAATTGTGTTGTGCATCAGCTACCCAAACCTTTAGGGCCTGGTCTGTCTCACACTGAAGCTAACACACTTCTCAGCTGACAGCAGGTTCTAAATTAAGTTGTTGTGAGTTGAAAGTTTTGAACTATACTTTCTTTTATTTTTTTTTCTTTATTTAATTTGAATCTCCTTCCTTTTTGGGACCATCATAAATTCATGATCTCCACTGAATTCAGAGGATGAAGGATAACATGAATAGCCCAGAAACTCTCTTAAAAGTCACACATGGCTAGATGTGGAACACTGTGTCCAGGAAATATCACTTATGCTGGCCTGGTTCTTATATTTGTTTTTCCATAAACATTTATCATGATTACTTTCAGGTACTGAGCTATAGTATGTGCATCTATAGATGTATTAAAAGTTTTCAGTACAAAAAATTACATGGACCCTAGAATGTATCTAATTAATCACTGGCATTCCAGATCTTTTCATGTCAACAAAGGTAATTTAAAGCTTTTGTTTTGGACACGTAGCCTTCCTCTTGGACAAAAGCTTAATTTGGAATTGCAGGACTGCTGAGACACAGTCATAAAATGCTGACATAAAGCACTCTCTTAGCAGCCATACCAAGAGATGATTAGGAAAGATAGCAACAGTAGTGCTGAGCTTTTGTACTCCCAAACCAGCACAGTGGTTCCTTGAATGCCCTTATAAACTATGACTAGTCCCGAACTATTTTAAATTCTTGTGGGAACCATGCTGGCAGGGATCTGCCTAAAGGATTATGCAGAGATAACACATTCCCTACAGAGTCCAGCTAGGCTAGCTCCCAAAACTGTAAGACCAGGAGCTTATTTTATGAGGTCTTATACTGTAGTTTTGAAGTGCATGTTGATCTTTCAAAACCACTGGAGGAGAATTTGAGCTTTACCAATCACAGATATCGAAAAGTCTTCAGTCTGAAAGTAGATTTGGTGAATGCCTGTCCTGCTTAAACACTATTGGACCCACCACTATATGGTGTCATGGAGACATTACATCCCTAATATCCCCTACAGATTGCTCTTCCCAAAGCCAAGGGAGCTCTGTGCTTCACTGAGCAGCTCTCCATTACACTATATGGGATTTAAGAGGAAGAGTCTCATGGGAGAGCTAAACTGGTTTCATTAGATAAGCTGATAAAGCTGGAACTCTTTTCAAGGTCTCTTCCAAAATATTAAAAAGTTCAGAACTCCTCCAATCCATGATCACAACATGATTTTATGGTAGATTGGTAAACAAGAGACACTGTGTAAATTTACCCTTTAATTTATTATTTAAATAATATAAGCGAGAGAAGTAGGTAAGTTACTTAGAGTTTAGATGACTTCACCAGCTTTTTTTAATATGTTTCGTCTCATGATAGCTCTGAAAAATGTTTTCAAAGCTGGGAGGACATTGTGTCTGAGTTGTTCTTTGGGAACAATTGAGCAGCCTAGAAATCACCATTATGGGTAGATTTTTTTATTCCACTCCTCCATCCCTTTCTCTTTATCCTGTGCTGGAATATTCTTACTAATGACATGTTGCTAGCAGAGGAAGATGAAACATATAATGCTACTTAGAGTGGTTTTATTGCTAATAGTTTGGGTTATGGATGCTGTTGGTCTCCACCTTTATACGTGAAAATGTGATTTTTAAGTTAGAAAATAAAAGCTGAAAAGAAATGAATTAACAACAAAGTACATGGAAGTTTTCAGTATTCTAAGATAATATCTGTTCATATAAACCACCAGGCTACAAAGGATTTCAGCATTTTACAAAGCTTCTGCTCAGCTTCCAGCTGGCAAAAAGTAATGGTATTTTCAATAGTAGGAAAGGTGGTGGTTATGCTGTTTTGCATTGCAGAGTGTTCTTATCCCATGTTGTGTCATGTCTCAGAGTAGGTCAGTACAAAATCAAGAATGAAAGAAATGAAACTTTGAAGATATTTGTTTTTTCCAGCTCAGTAACTTAATATTTCATCAAGGGTCTTCTGGGAGCTGATCTGAATATGTTGCAGTGAAGAGAGCAGCCAGGGAGGAACTCTAATGAGTCCTCAGTATACATTCCTGACTGCCTTCAAACAATTTGGCGGCCATAATTTTTTAAAGCATTCCAAGCACTCATCTCTCATTGTCTTTTGTGGTTTGGACGGAATACTGTTGATTGTTGGACTGGTTTTGAGGTAGTCCCCCGAGTGAAATTGTGGATCCTACCTCACACATTATCATCTACATTTGCATATAATTGAGACATAAGCTCTCTGGCAATCTGCAAAAGGAATGCTGTAGAGCTCTTGTTAAATTTTCTAAGAACAAACACAATAGGAATGCCAGCCTAGGATGTAGGTCAAGAATTTGTCCATGGAATATTCTTTATTAAATCCAGTGAAATCCTCTGGAGGTTGTTAGATATGAGTTAAAGGAAAGACCGGTATCCAAGACTTCCTTACTATGGGGATTAAGATGAAATGAGATTTGGATCTCTTTTGCCTCTACACTTGTTTGTTTGAAACTAAAATAATTCCAGAGTTTTTCATTTTTAATTTTCAACTTTTTTTTTTTTTTTTTTTTTTCAGTATTTTTGAAAAAAGCACCAAACCACACAAAGCCGGGGTGTCCTTTTTGTAAATAACATCCATGCACAAGAGTGTGTGAGTATCTTTTGGGGGTGGGGGGTGAGTGAGACAGAGTGAGAAACCACAGAGGTACTTTACACTGAACACTGCTCCTGCAGCAGCTCACAGGGTGAGAGGTGACTTTAGCAATGACTTGCATTACATAATACCTCCCATCTCTCTGCAGATGTGTGAGTTTGTTTAAATGTTTTATGAGGTTTTTATTGCCCTGTAATATAGTCCCAACCCCTCTGCAGTTGCCAGTTTGGTCACAAAATATAATAAATTTTTAAATACCTAATGCTTCAGCTATTCAATAATTTTCTGACAGGCCCCCTGATGCAATTATGGTACCGCTGTGTCGCTGAACTACTTTTGTTTGGGATGTGTAGAACAGCAGGTTTAGTTCACTAATCCTGTTTTACAAAATCCCTGTGTTTAAGCAGATTTGAATGTTCTGTGCACTTGTAAAAAATTACTGTTCTCTGTCCCTATCTCCCACGTGCTGTGATACAACAGCAGACTGTGTAATGATGACCAGTGCTTCTTCCATGCTTTCTTTTGGGGTTACCATGCCTCCTTGATTTGTGGTGTAAGCAGCAACTTTTTGAAAACCTTTTTTCAAGGTTCTAAAACAAACTGAATTCTTGGGAAGCATCTCCATTCTATGCTGATATGCTACTTTTCACCCATACAATGAAGTTTATATTGGAGGCTGCTGAATATTAAACACTAACTCACAAGAGACCTGAGTACAGGCCAGTGGAGTCTTCCCTTTACACTAAGGCAGTGCTCAAGTAGCCCACTCCTCCAAAAAAAAATTCTAATTCTTTTTAAAATGGAGGAAATTAAATTTGTGAAAGGAAAAACCTCAACCCTACACTTAAAAATAATCTTAGTGTGTAAACAGATGGCAATTTTAAGCTAAGTAACTGAAAGAGAACCAAGGGAAGAGATATGTGTAAGGAAAATGATTCAGTTTTTCCAGTTTCCAGTTCAACCAAGGCAACTTCCTGCCAGACTCTGAACATTGTATGGAGGGTCCAATGGTCAAGTCTTCACTGACAAAACCAATTTTGAAATCCCTCTCAGAAGGGAATGGCTCCTGAGATGCAGAAGCAAATGAGCAAGTAGAGCTTGAGTCTTTGAGTGGAGTTATGCTCCTAAGGAACTTGTGCTGCTGAGAGGGAGATAAACATGGAGACAGGATGTTGAAAAAGAGAAGTCTTAATTTTGTGTGAAGTCTCTCAATTTAGGAAGATAGAAAGTGGCTGCATTTACAGAAATAAGAGGAATATAAAAATTCTGTACAATTTTTTTTGTATGATTGCTTCTTTAGGGATGACAGGTAGGAAAAGGTAGGAAAAGAAATATCTGGTTTCTGGCATTCAGGCTCAAATGGAACCCCAGAATTCTAGAAAAGGAAGGTTGTGTGTTTTTTCATAGTTATTCTTCAATGGACTTTCCAGCAGAAATTACTGTCTTCCATACTAAACTAAATTCTTTGTGGTTCCCTGTTGAGAAAACTTCTATTAAAAATACACTGACAAGATGCAATTAAAAATTCCATATTGAAGCTCATTTAAATTTGAAGTGTCCAATTTTCAGATATTGGTCATGTAAAACAAATGGTCTACAGCTTTCTGAGGGGTCTTTGTAATGACAGGATACTAAAAAGGGATTTGGGCCTCAATATGTCTCGTCTGTATCTTCTATATAAGCATCTATCTATAGTCTGGAATATTAAAGTTGTTTCCCTAACATAGCTTGGTCAATTTAAAAACTTATTTGTGAATTCCTCAGCTCACCTCAGCAATGGCAATATCTTATATTTCATTCAGAGGTCACTAAAGGTAGTTCATTACCAGCAGGGATTAATAGACTTTGCTGATTTCACACCATTAGCCGATGACTTGGGAGGGATAAGAACCTAAATCCCTGCATCGAGCTGTATCTTCTGGGCTGTAAAAAAATGGCAAAATAGCCAGCTATGGTGTCTACTTTGTATGTCAGACATCTCAAATTCAACACAGTAGTGTCAGATGGGTAGCAGGATGGAATGTTCCAAAGAACTGCAGGAGTTCACTTGAAACAATGCAGTGCTGCTTTTTCCTCTGGATAATTGCATAATTAACTGCATGCCTGTGCCCTCCAAGTTATCAGTAAGATATGAAAGCATTGCTCACACATTTGAAACATTTTATATATGTTGTGTGTATATATCTGTGCCAACTGAAATTATAATTTGAATAATTAAATTATCCTTGTGATAACTTAGGTATAATATATTTCCATTTTTGTTCTGCTCCTCTATGAGTTGTTTTTTGCGTGTGCAAATAGTCCTTTTCCCTTGGTTTGTAGCTAGCTTTGTTGGTTGAATACCTGCATATGTGTGTAATGCTCAACTCTTGGGGTAAAAGATGACATATAATTATACTTTTTAATGTTAACACATGAAACAATTATCGTTACATGGATAGGAGTCAGTGAGACATTCAGTTCAATGGAGCGTGTAACCTAATATGGAACACATTGGTAATTTGCTGGGGTTTTACCCCCTCTGGACATGAAATATTAGAAATATCAATCTAAACTGAGAAGAAATAATTTTAATTTAATTTCAGCCAGATGAAAAGAGTTTATAAGCAAGGGTTAGGTGAGGGAGATTTTTCTGTAATTGTGGCTTTTGTGACTTGGGTGAAGAGCAAGTGTCCTACCTATGAGGAGAAGAGCTAAAGCCGACATTTCTCACTTCCAAGGTGTCGGGACTGAAGGTACTGAAAAAAGATTGTGAAGGCACCGTCAGTACCTCAGGGTGGACACTGGTTTGTGAAACAGATGCGAACAGAGTGAGATATTCCCGTCCTTAGCTGGAATATAGTTCAGTGGGAGTTAACTCCGACTGACATCAGGGTTCAGAGAAAGCAAGGGCGGAGATTTTTGGCTGTGGCTTTATTTTCTTCTGTGTAGCTTTGTGAAGAAAGGAGCCTAATTTTGCTAGAAGCTTTCCTCAATTCAGAAGGATCCAGCCATCTCCTGTGCTGCTTTCCACCATCTGAATAGGAATGGGCAGGGGGCCCAGGAGCCACATTCTCTACCTTAACCCAGTGACGCCTGAAGAAGCCAAGAGTCCTTCCAAGCAGTTGCAGTGGGAAAGGGCCAACAGCTACTTAAGAGTGCCCCTTACTCACATCACAGATACTTTGGGGGCTAGAAGGGAAGTAGTAGAAGGCAGCTGGGAGAGCTGCCAGGTGTCACACTTTTGGCAGCTTTGTCACACATTCCTTTAATTTTGGATTTGGCTCCGCCACAAGAAGACTTGTGGGTTTCTGCTTGAAGTTTTCCTTATTTACCACTTGGGGCCACTGTGGCACTCTTGAGCAGGAAGCATGGGGCATCTCCTGCCTGTTGGATCCCAGGCAGGAAGGAGCTCTTGGGAAGTAGAGGTTGCAGCGGCATAGAGGCAGGACATTTCCTGTTGTCCTCACTGTCTTTGCTTCAGTCCAGGTGGCTGAAACAACCTCGAGCATCCCAGGAGCTTCCTATCACTCCTCAGCTGAGCAGGTTCCCTGGCAGCCCTGGACTGGTGCTGATGGATCCCCATTCCAGCTCCCTATTCATTGGGAGCACCTGTTCCAGGCTGGGCTTTTGTAGTTCTTTACTTTGCCCTTACCCTCTTCTGGGCAGGGTGTGTTGACAACAGGATTAGGTATTTGGTCGTCAAAAATAGCACAAGGGGGCAAGCAGAAGGTGAGATTATAGAGACTTGTTAAACAGTGAAGGCCCAGGGTGTGGGACTGGTGAAAAAAGTCATATCGTCACTGTTGAAGATACATATCCTGAAGTAATAAAGTTCTCTGATGGTGGCAGGAATACCAGAATTTTTAGTTTAAAACATGGAACACATTATCTCTTACTTTGCTAGGCAAGTGCTTTGCTATTGAATCCAGAACATCTAAACTATTGTTTTCGCAACAGCAGTACCTGAGAGAAAATACCACTTTACTTCTGCCATACTACATTACTCTTTCAATCTGTAGTTAGGACCATAAATTTCTTCTTCATTTGAGTTAGAAATATTGTGGAGTTCAATCTAAATAACATTCCTTTTTCTACTTGGATGGATACTGGTTAGGGTGGTTAGTTTAATTTAATATATTTTTAGGATAGCACTAAATTGGAGTTCTGGGATGGGGGTTTATACTGTTCTCTATATATTTCATGCAAATTAAAATATATTTTGAGTAACTTCACACTGACTCTCACTTTTGTCACAAGCATTAAGTAACTTCTCTCAGAGAGAACAGGCAGTGGAAGTCACTTCTCTGAAGGGGTTGGAGGGAAGGAGAAACTTGCTGTTCTCTCCCATTTCAGTGATTGTGAGTGACCTACTCAGCCCGGAGCAGCAAATCCCTGGGGCCCAGACATCCCCTGGAAGCAAAGCTGACCACAGTGACCCACCACAGCTCCGCTGCAGGGGTGTGGATTGGTATTGGTTTTCAATTCAGACAAGATGTTGTGTGAGTCACCCTGCCCCCTGCCCTCCCACCAGTGCTATGAATAATAAACTCAGGCAGAAGCTGTGAGCCAACTGATGTGCTGCCAGGGCACGGCTCCTTCTCCCCGTGCTCCTTTCCCTCTTTGCGCTTTGCTGGACCTGCAGGGCCTGTTGTGGGCGGAGGTGAAACACATCTGGAAGGGGCCGATTCAAATGGCACTCCTAAGTGAAGAAGGAGGTTCTAAATCTGACCCACCCTGGGGAAAAGGGGCTGAGGTCATAGGAGGGCAGAATGCAGAGTATTATTATAGTGAAAAAGTGAAAAAAATTACATCAAATGTTTGCTTAAGGATCAGGAGTCCTGACCCAGCCCGTTTGGTTTGCCAAATATTACATGAAGCTACATAAAAAACCAACTCTAACCTCTTACAGCTCTCCCATTAGGTCACATTAAGCTTTGGCAGGGTGGATGGTCCTACTTGGTGGTTTTTTTGATTTGTGGTTTGCATTTGGCCAACCTGACTTATTTAAATTTATTTTATTTTGTAAATGCTCAATGATAGAGTAAAACTCTAGAGTAAACTTGTTCTGGCCAACATTTATTGTGGAAAAATTCTGTATTATCAAGAGATTTTTGCAGAACAGCTAACAAATTAAAACAAAGCATTTCAAGCACATATTGAAGTTCTTTTTGTAAATGAAGGAAATGTACTGATGGCTTCGAGCCATTACTTTTGGTTGTTATCCACTTTTAGCCCTCTGGGCTTTTATAAGCCTGGTGTCTTTTGACTCTCCCCATGAGGACAGCAGTGCCTTTGGCTGTGGTGCAGCCAGGGGAATGAATCAGAATATGTTCTCCTCCTTATAACTTTGTTAACCTTTTAACAAGTTTGTCTTTCCTGCCTTTCTGAATAGCTTGGTGAGCCTGTTTGCTCACATGGAGGCTCAGTTTGACTGTTGCCATTGAACTAGGAAAACCTGATTCCAAGGAGGGATTTTCCTAATCTAAAAGAATATTAAGTACACCGTATGTAAGCTTTTTTTTGCCCACTAAAAACAGAATTTAAAATAATGTGGAGAATGGCATGCTCTCTTTCAACCTTCTGAATGAAAAATGTGCTTTCTCTATGCATAATGTTTTCTTTATAGAAAATACCTTAACAAGGAAATAAATTTTAAAAATATCAGTTGTATTTTCCTTAAAGGGGCATTTTTGATTAGTTCAAAATAACAGAAGTACTTTATTTTGCAGTCAGTTTGGTAGTTGTCTACTTGTGGTAGAATAATAGTCCCATTCCTTCTAAGGGCCACAGTCTTGTGACATACATTCTTACCTTTGTAGCCTTTTCTAGGGAACTTACCAAGCTTTATCATTGAAATATAATCTCGTCACAGATTAAAATTTGTACTGCATGGAACTCAAGGAGCTGGAGCTGTGAAGCCCTTGAAGAAGCCTTCAAGTGAACCTACTGCCTTCTAACTTTTGCAATTTTTGTATATTGAAAATTTCATTTAGGTGAAGAACATGCAAAGAAACCCTTTGATATGTTTGTAATATTTTTCATAACTTCCCCAGTCCGAGGGATAAAAATGGCACACTGCTTTTCTCTTTTAAAATAAATTTTGTAGCTATTTTAAAAATAAGTGACAGTAATGCAGAGAGAGCAATAGCTTAATTATAATTTTGTCTATAAGCTATGTATCAGAAATATGTCTCTTAGATGGTTTTAAAAAGTATGACTACAAGTTTGACTCAAAAATTACAATTATATCCTGCCAAAATTCATTATTTTGTTCTGTGCACATATCTTGTGTAGACCAACTTTTCCACCATTTGGCATATGAATTCAGGCTCTTGTGGTGGGCTGACCCTGGTTGGATGCCAGATGCCCACCCAAGCTACTCCATGGCTCCCTTCCTCTGCAGGACAGGGGACAGAAAATATAACAAAAGGTTGGTGGGTGGTGATCAGGACAGGGAGAGATTGTTCACCAACTGCTGTCACAGACGAAACAGACAAGGCTCGGGTTAATTAATTCAATTTATTGCCAAGCAAATCAGAGTAGGATAAGCAAAATCAAATCTTAGGAACATCTTCAACCCAACCTTCCTTTTTTCTTGGGCTTAACTTTATTCCTGATTCCCAGCTTCCTCTCCATCCAGCAGTGCAGAGGGACAGGGAAGGGGCATTGCAGTCTTTTCATCACACCTTGTCTGTGCCACTCCTTCCTGCTCAGGGGGAGGACTCCTCACAGTCTTCGTCTGCTTCAGTGTGGGGTCCCTCCCATGGGGGACACTTCTCCGTATACTTCTCCAACTTGAGCCCTTCCCACAAGCTGCAGGTCTTCAAGAACTGCTCCAGTGTGGGTCCCCAAGTCCTGCCAGCAAACCTGTTCCAGCCTGGGCTCCTCTCTCCCCAGGTCCAGCCAGGAGCCTGCTCAAGTGCAGGCTTCACACAGGGTCACATCCTCCTTCAGGCATCCATCTGCTCCAGTGTGGACTTCTCCAGGGGCTGCAGGTGGATCTCTGCTCTACCATCGTCCCCCTGGGCTGCAGGGGCACAGCTGCCTCACCATGAGCTGCTCCATGGGCTGCAGGGGAATCTCTGCTTCAGCGCCTGGAGCACCTCCTGCCCCTCCTTCTTCACTGGCCTGGATGTCTGCAGCGCTGCTCCTCTCACATATTGTCACTCCTTTCTTCTCTGGCTGCAATTTGCTCCTGCGCAGGAGCCCTTTCCCTTTCTTAAACACATTCTCCCAGAGGCGTTACCACCATGGCTGCCTTGGCCAGCAGCTTCTCCGTCCTGGAGCTAGCTGGCACTGGCTCCATCACACAGCAGCTTCTCCCAGGAGCCACCCCTGTAGCCCCCCTGTTACCAAAGCCTTGCCACACAAACCCAGTTCAGCTCTGCACGTAGCAGACTGACAGCCCTGTAATCTGGCGATTGTACGGCACAGGCTCAATACATGTAGCAGTGTTTGTACAATGTTCCCGGCATTTGGCACTTAGCTAAGCTAATCACTCTGCTTTTTGGCAGGGTAATTAACCAAATACCATGCTTGCTGATACCTCAACAGAATTGTTTCTCATCCTGGAGTTAGCTTGTTGAAACAAGTTTAAATGTTCTTATCCTTAAGCTGTAGTGCCGTCAGCAGTGAAGATTTAAAATAAATTATAAAAGTCACTTGAAAAAATACAGTGTTTGGTGGGTTTTTTAATGCCCATGTAGTTTTTGAACTCTTGATTGGCTTTTTCACAAATGCTGGCCACTATAGCAATAATTCTATTGATATGATTGATTATCTGATAGTTACTGTTAAGACACCAATCTGTTCTATGGGATGGCCTGACTGGAGGTCAAGCATGACCTAAAGATGAAAAATTCCCATATTGTCTGATACTCTTGAAACATTTTGTTTTGCTGTGCATTTTTGATAGCAAAACCACCTTTAAATGCCAAAGCCATATTGTCGTAGCTGTCACTGACTCTATAATATGGAATTGGAGACGCATTTTACAAGTAGACATGTCAATAACATTAGTATTGTTGGTGGAAATGATGCTGGATTATTGAAAAAATACAAGCTGAAGATTGTTGCAGGGAAAGTTTTCCAAATCTGTGTGTACGCTGTACAAATTGGCAGCTATATGACAACATTATTTCCATTTGTTTTTAAAGTATCTGGATAAAATTGGCAATGAAAAGACCTGCACAAAATCTCAATAATTTGTTGGTTGGAAAGGATCTTTCTTGTTCACTAACTGTAATCTTCTATTATAGTTTATGACTTTGCATTTATGAGTTTACAGATTTTCAGAAGTGACAGAAGAGGCAGTATACAATGTTCCTTATTGCAGGGTCAGCCTGTTCCTCAGCTCCTCCAATTTGTGATTAGCTATGCTTATTAGCTTGCCAGAGGTTTGGATTAAATGCTTCATCACCATTATGCTAAAGCTGAGAAGAGGTCATTACTTCCAGTTGTATGAATGAGTAAAACCAAGGCATCTAAAAAGAGGTTTTTTGTGTCAGTACGGGGTCAGTCCTGGTGACGGTTTCCCAAAATAAGTGTTTTGTCAATCTACTCATATTTGATGTGCTTTTGGCATAGAAAGCTGTATTACTTAGCTCCCTCAAAAACGGAAATATAAATCAACTAGAGAATTGCATAGGTTTTCCTCACAAATTATACGACCCATTTGCATTATTATGCTGTATTTTGTTTTCTCAACAAGCTTCTATCATAATAGCATTTATACTCATCTTGGGTATTATTGTGCCAGATTTAGGCACTCTATTTAGTGTAGACTGGCTGATGTCACAAACAACCGGCACAGTTTGAATAATGTCAGTATCCTGAATGTAGATTTGCTGTCATTCCTCATCTGTGATACATCCCAGTTATGAAGAGGTTCTACATCTTTACCTGGTCCCTTAAAATTCTCAACCTTTGTGTTACAGTTGCTTCTTGGTGTATAGGGATGTAAGAAATGTTTTGTAGGGGTAAGTTACAATGCCAGGGCTCCCTTTTCTTGTTTGACTCCAGATCGATTAACAATGCTCAAGTTTTATTGATATAAACATGTAGTTTGTCTCTTTAATTTCATGGTGCTGAATTCAGTATAAATAATTCACTGGAAGAAGCTAACAAGAAGAAGAAAAGGAGAGCATTTCTGCAGGAAAGGATCTTGGAGTCCTGATGGCTGACAAGTTGACCACAAGCTGGCAGTGTGTCCTTGCAGCCAGGAGGGACAAAGGTATTCTGGGGTGCATCAGGAAGAGCATGGCCAGCAGGTTGAGGGAGGTGATCCTGCCCCTCTTCTCGGCCCTAGTGAGGTCACATCTGGAGTGCTGTGTCCAGGTCTGGGCTCCTCAGGACAAGAAAGTCTAGGACCTATTGGAGAGGGTCCAGTGGAGGCCACGAAGATGATGAGGGGTCTGGAGCATCTCTCTTTTGAGGAGAGACTGTGGGAGCTGGGCCTGTTTAGTCTGGAGAAGACCGAAGGGGATCTCATCAATGCACATAAATATCTCAAAGGCAGGTGCCAGACATTCTTCACTGGTGCCCAGTGAAAGGGCGAGGAGCAATGGCGACAAACTAAAACACAACAAGTTCCACCTAAACCGGAAGAACAACTTTTTTACATTGAGGGTGGCAGAGCACTGGAAGAGCTGACCAGGGAGGCTGTGGAGTCTCCCTCTCTGGAGATATTCCAAACCCACCTGGATGCGTTCTTGTGTCACCCGCTCCAGGTGACCCTGCCTTGGCAGGAGGGTTGGACTGGACGATCTCCAGAGGTCCCTTCCAACCCTAACTAATCTGTGATTCTGTGGAAGAAGTCTCCCTAAATTACCATTAATGTGAAAATTACGAAAGAATAGTGATTGGTAGAACAGGTATAATGTTGGATTTGGGAAGAAAGGACTCGAAAAGTTAGCAAAAAAAAAATTTGAAATGCCACATATTCATTCCAAATATTGTATTGGCATTAAGATAGGCACAGAAGTGTTAAATCCATTGCCTGGATATGTGATGATAAACATTAGTGACTTGAGGATGATCATAATCGGTACTGGTTTGTTTCCCCTGGAACACTTTTTCATGCTTTTAAACCTCAGGTGCATGTTTATTACAGACCATGAGTGTGCTTTTAAACAACATCACAGTACTCTCCACTTGCGCATTTTTGGTTTGTATCACACACAGTGAAGTCCCAGAGGACAAAAACTGGATTCCTTTCAAGAGAAACTTGTACTCCAGGAGTGCACACTCCAGACTCTACTGGTGTTCTATCCACAGCCCCAAACTAAAGCAATTCTAGAACAGAAAGTCTTAAGAAGTGAGTTTGTGCAGGGATATCAGGTTCTTGGGGCTGTCAGTGTAGTAACTGCTCTGTCAATAGGTGAGTGACTTCAGTAACACTGCTTGCTAATGTAGATGTAGTTATTGTGTCTCTTACCTTTTCTTCATGGTGTATCTACTTTATTCAGAGTGTGCTCAGTGAGGCAGATAAGCTGACAAATGCACTTTTCCGGGTTAATAGTATTTAGTCTATGTCTGCAATCATTCTCAAGCAACAATGAGATACCAGCACAATGCTAAGAAACAGCTTAAATTTCTACTGAGAAACATTCTACTCTTACACGAGTTTTGTATGGTAGTATTTGCTTTTTCTTTGAATGTCAGAGCTACCACTTTTCCCTTTTAAGACTCCCCTGTGGTGACAGTAAGCATTGCCAGTCACATGGCTGAGATTCAGAGCTGGGAGAACTGCCATAGTAAACTGAATTTGAACTCTGGTCTTCCCATGCCTCCACTGGGATCTATAACTGTCTAAAAGGCAGGTCTGGCCAGAAAATTTTTGTGTTGCAAAATTACTTTTGATGTGCAGCTGGCTATGTAAAATGGTTCTTATTTGTTTGTCCAAATTCCATAGCTGATTTAAACCACACAGTCCAATCGATAGTGTGAGTTCGTTTTAAAAAATAAAAATATTTATATTTTTTATTAGTTGATTGGATGATAATTGAACCCAAGTGTTTTTGAACCCTGGATGCAGCTGAAGCTCTCTTAATTCATTATAGATTGGCCAGCAGGGTGGTGAATCACTGTAAAGCCATGTTGGGGCACTGACAAACCTCAGATAAATCGCGCTTGTCAGGGGTTTGTATGTAATCCTAAAAAATGCATGTAATTTCTGTATTATTACTTGTTAATTTAATTGTAACAGGGTTACTTTTAAAGAACAATATTTTGTGCACAGCATCACCAGAGCTGCTGGTCTAATGCTGTGGAGCTTCACTGCGTTCAAATATTCATCAATTGAAACCCTGTCCAAGCTCTTTGTTTTCAGGAACTCTGTATTAGAAACCTGGCAGCACAGCAAGACACAGAAAAAGGGTGTAGGAAAGTTTAAATCAGTGACATGTGTACTTGTTTTGATAGTGCATTCATTGGCCTAATTTAATAATGTATATTCTTGGAGGAAATGCGAACAAAATCTGTTGTTAAAACAGATGAAAACAAATGAGATTAACTTGCTTTTATTTTGCATGAGTTTCAGTATTCATCTATAAATTGGTCAGTATGTTGTCATTTAAAAGTTGTGAAAAGGTTCCCAATAGAGTCTCACAGCTCAAAGAGCTGTAAGATTTAAAGTAGGTGGCATCATTCTTCTACTAGACGTGAAAAGAAAGCTACTTGTCAACCTCTTTACCCTCCAACATCTAGTAAAGCTAACAGAAATTGAAATGCAGCCAGAAGGTATATGAAATTTATTTTTCTATGCATGGAGACAGTCATTTGTACTTACTACGTTCTTCACTATATTCACAATTTAACATGTGATATTTTTTTTTAAAACACTGCCTAATTTAAAATCCATTTGGCAGAAGGACAGAGATTTGAGGGATGCCTTGTTCCTACAATCCTTGGGGAAATCAGTGACTGCATGGAGACCACCATTAGTGCTCTTGTTGAAGGAACATCATTTGTTTGAGCTTGGTGGTCATTTATATTATTTGTCCCAGCGACTGATCGGTCAACAGACATGTACTGACTGTAGAACATCTGTATCACCAAGCCAGCTGTGGCATGTGCTGCTGTTGAATCAGCTACTAAAGGTAGATGGCATAGATGATGTGACATATCTCCAGCTGGTGAGGGGTAGGAGAGAAAATTTTAAGAATGCTTTGAAAAAATGTCCTAAAATGTTTGAGAGAATAAGAAGTTCAGGGGAGAGGTGAGAAGGAAGTCATGAAGGAAAGAGGGGAAAGGGTATAGGAGAGAGCCAGAGTACTACAGAGCAGAGGAAAGGGGGACAGGGACAGGGGACACAGAACAGGGAATGAGCAGGGCTTCATTTGCGTCAGTGATCACTGAATACAGGAGGATACATCACAGCTGGGGCCTCAGATACGTCTGATGGAGGCAGTTTTAGTTTCCCTGCGTGACTGAAGATATGTCTTGGATTTGCAATCTGTATTTTAGACTGGTCAACTTTACTGGGGAAGAGGTATTGGAGGTTAGAGTAAATGTGTCTTCTACAGACAACCTTGCTGGTTACAGACATTCTGCCACCGTGGTTTTGAGCTTTCTGGTTCAGATACATCTATAAATGAAATATTTGGATGGCACTTTTTCATTTTTCAACAAAACTAGGATTTTTTCCCTAGTTTTAAATGAAAAAGTCACAATAATATCTAAACTGAAAAGTGTTTCCCTCTAATTTTCTCTTTCTAGTTGCTTTTGCCTTACTGGTTTTGCAGTGCATATATAAAGAAACAGTACCTTTTCTTGAATGATTTTGTTAGGACTCAAAGATATTGGACAGATTCAGGGTTTTATTTTGGCATACTACAGTGCTGTGGTCTGACTTGTAGATTTTATTCATATTTTCTTTGAATAATTTCAGTATTTTGTTTTGAATTTATGAGGGTGTATTATAAAATGAACTGTGGAAATTAATACTGTAATTTTAAGGTAACCTAAATTATTCTCTAAATAATTATTTTCTAAATGATGTGGGTTAAATTGATTCTAAATAAAAACAGAAACTTTCCTTATTAGCAGGGCTAATAAAACTCTTTGCCCGTGCTCATGCAGCCTCACTTTTTTACCAGACAACCTCATGGCTCACATTTTTTAAAGCTCTTTATTCATTAATGTATTTTTTCATTTAGGACGTAGGAAAAAATTGATGAGCTACCTATGATAGAATGAAGTATTCAAGCATGTTCTACATAATCCAGTTTTCCTTATAAGTTTCCAGTACAACTCTCACCCATTTGAATACTGAACAAAATAATTATAAACCTGTCCCTGCTAGGACCCCTGAAAGGTACCAGCGTGACTGTTCAGATGGTGTTGGAACCAGGTGCAATTTGGTTTTGTATAAAATTTGTCCAAAGAAGGTAAAAAAGAACCACCCCCCAAGCCCTGTAAGTCTGTGGTCTTAAGAAATGCACACAGCTGCAGGAAAGAACTGCCAATTAATGTAATTTACAACAGGTTTCTAAATCTTGACTTAGATTGTGAGTTGAATAGTGGGGGGAAACACAGAAGGGAATGGTGGAGAAGTTCAGGCAAAGGATGCTGTGTGGCAGGGAAAAATTGGGTAAGCAACATCTGGAAACTTAACTTGAAAGAGGAAACAACCAAAATTGCAATGAGTGAGAGAGAATCCAGACTACAATAGATTGGAAAAGAACAGAAGGAGCCAAGAGGAGACCTTTGTGGTAATGTGTCACACAGCAGGATGCAAACACGATTGTTCCTTTTGACTTGGAAAGTTCTATCACTTTCTCCAAGTATGATACCTGTGTAATTCGTTTGGCATGTTGTGCTGGTTGCAAGGTCTGAGATTATTTAATAGAGAGTTGTTCCCAAAAGCGGGAATTGGGTAAAAATTCACTACTTTCTTTGCAGTTCTGATACCTGTGATTGCCTTGTGGCTGCAAAAGTTCTTTGCTTACATGAGAATTGAGGTGATTTTATAATCAGCTCACTAAATTGTGTGTTTAACTACTGTGTGATGTGCCTCTAGAGGTGCATCTTCCTGCTGTACGACTCATATATCGCAAGATAAATACTTTTTGTGGCAGGTTGCTCATAAGTCATGTTATCATCACCTTTGCCAGTCATATGGAGCCAATCACAGCTTTCCCTTTTCATTGCAAAAGAATGCAGAGCAACCCATTCAAAGCAGCCTGTGAACACTTGCTTTAACTGTTACCAGTTGCTTTTCTCATCCCTCGTTAATTATTGATGGATGCTCTGGTCCGGGCTCACTGCAGTGGGACCGTGTGTGTCACAGCACAGGCTAGCTGTGGGCATTGACAGTGCTGGACAACGCAGGGAAAATGTGTATGAGGAAACCATTCGAGGTGTGATGACCAATTTGCTTATTCTTTCTCGTTAAAATTGGCTCTTCATTTTAGATTAGATTTTTTTTTTCCAGCTGACACAAACTTGAGGAATCTGTAATTTCTCATGTAAGAAAATTGAATTGCACAAAATTATGAAATACTGTGGCTCTGCTTATACCAGAACACCAAATATTCTTACAAGAAGAGGAAATCACCATTTGACGATCTGGAAGCAATGGAAATTAATCTTCATGAGTCTAGTTAGGTAACTTTGCAGCTGCCATGATATTATGGAATAATTTATTAATCTTTGCACCTCACTAAGGTGAAAGCATTTTACCTTTCCAATCTACAAGCTAAGGTCCTGGCAGCAGAAGTGTATAGACTTTGGGGACAGGAGGGGGAAAAAAATAACCACCTGAATTTATTTTTTACAAGAAATGACAAATACAGCCTATTTTTGTTCCCCAGAACATGCTGTATCTTGGGGTGAGGAGGTGTGTGTTTGTGTCTCACCTAAGACAACCAACCTTCTTTTCCAGGGGTTTTCTTTTTGTTTCAGAGTGTGGAAGCATTCTGTAGCTTTTTGTCCAATTGAGTCTTTTAGACTGGATACATGGCAAGAATTTACCTTTGGTTGGTTGGTTTTTTGTTTGTTCAAATAAAGCAGCTGCAACTCAAGTGGAGCCTTTGGGCTCTACCACAGTATAGGGGGCAACATGATAAAAATCTAGCTGATGTTCGTTTTCCTCAGCAGATGCTTAATATCAATCCCTGTGATCTTAAAACATGGATGTTTTCTGAAATGCCTGCATTCCCCTGTTATCACCAAACCTAGTCTGTTTTCTCTGGACAGACTGCTCCTTCTCAAAGCACAAACAAGGGGAGTTTAACAGAGCTCTGACGGGATCTGTGTTAGAAACCTGTGCACTGCCATAAATCTCTAACTGGTAAAACAATGTCTACACTTACCCATCTTCCAAGAAGACATAATTGTAATAGTGGTGTGTTGGACTAGAGTCCCAGTGGTTCCAGGCAGTGCTTTCTCGGGGGTGGGTTATGTTCCTTTGCTTCTTCACTGTTAAATTTACTTACAACTAATTTTGAAGAAGAGAGGGGAAAAAGGTCTGTAAGTGATTCTTCTAAGGTCTATATGGGTCTGGTCTTGTTAGAAATTCACATTGGTGCAGCTGTCAGGGAGTCTCAATATTAGCTGTATTTCATATTTCTCTGGGTGTTTTTTCTACTTCTCTTGAAATTTCTTATGTTTATTGCCTCCTGTACCTTCCACTACATGAAGTAAAGATCCTTAAACTCAGAAAATTTCATGCAAAAGAAAAGTGTACAGTGAAACTACACCTCACTGTCAGTTATTTGTTATTTTAGCACCCTTGAGTTTTCCTGCAATTAGAAATGAGGTAAGGGCACACAACAACTTTTAGAGTATTTTGGGGTCTGTGAACATGTCTTGTATTATTCTTCTAAGGGAGATTCAGCACTGAGAGCTTCATACTTTTAACTGAATATCGTATACAACTCATAATTTTTGAAGTCATGTAATTTTTGTTTCCTCCTATAGTGCCTTCTGTCCTGGACTATTCCTATAACTAATACAATTATACTTCATAGAAAAAAAAATCTACTTTTTAATTATAACGTAAGATTAAAAGAACTGATATATTTTGGTATTCAAGTTCAAGAAAAAAGAATCAATTAGTTTTTGGTGAAAGGTGAAGGTGATTGGGTTTGTACTATAAGAAAAATTAGCTAGTACTGACATCAGAAATGCTGGGGTCTTTGGAAAATAAAGTCATCCTGTGGAAAATTGCGTATTAAGGTAGAATTTAGACTCAGAAGTTACTCTCTTCTAGATAGCTGAAACTGGATGTTATTTGGTCTCATCTGCCTTCTTCACCCTCCAGATTAATTTTCCCAGCTGTTTCCTCAGGCATGTGAGTTATGTGTGTGCCTGTCTTCCTGTTTAGCAATGAATAGCTCTTTTCTCATCATCTCAGTCCTGTACTTCTGGTTAGGGGAAAAGAATCAGGAATATCATATATTGGAATAATGTCTCTTACACTGGAATAGTGTCTCATGCAGATTCCACTCTTAGGCAGACAACAGAGAAAGTGCTGCATTTGATTTTTTCATGTTGGCACATTCTTCTGTGCTCAACTAATTTTGGTATTGGTGCAGGGTTTGTTTAGGTGGTTTTAGTCATGAGTAGCAGGTATTCTAGAAATCTTTTGGTTAAATCGTAAGCAGAGCAAGTTTTTCAGGGAGGGCAGAGGAGGATGGGTGGTTTGCAGTGAGAGGAATGGAAAAGCAGAGCAGTTCTCCCAGGCAAGGTAGCAGAAGGCACCAGAGCAGATCTGGCTGTTCCTGGGTTGCAGGACATGGGCGTAGGCTCCACTAGGTGGCAGTTTTCGGGGACTTGGTGACGTGGTGTTGACAGCACATCAATGAAACTGGATGGACCTTTTTTTCTTTAATCAATATACAGCATGTGTTGTGTGCTTTTACAAGTCGTAAATTCTGCTCTCGGAGCGAACGTTATTAATCCCATATTTCCTTCCCTGCAGCGGAGGTGCATTTTCAGAGCAGCCATGCATTCAGAATGTGCTCCTATGCTTTGGACTGTAGTATGCTATCCAAATGGGAAAGTCAGCTATTTTAAGATCTGTAATGCATACCTCCTTTGCTTTACAATCTTCTGAGGCTTCATAGAATTTTAGCAATGCTCCATTTTAGCTTTCCTTCATTTGGAATCTGTTTGAACCAAGTGGCTTATGCAATATAGGATAAAGAGATACAACAATGGTTCTTGGTTTGTTTTCCTCTCAGAGTTTTTAAAAATAGAATCATAGAACCGTTTAGATTGAAATGGTTTTATCTTAAACCATTAAGATCATCAAGTTCAAGCGTTAACGCTACCAAGTCCACCACAAATAGTCCTCTCATTCTCCTTTAACTTTAAGTAATTCAGTGAATCTCATATATTGCATGAGAATTATTTTTTATATCACATCAGATTAAGTTTTCCAATTTTAAAGAGCATGAATATTTTTTTTACTAAGTTCTAAACGTAAGAAATTTGAGGATTACTATTTGCAAACTAATCTGAGTAGAACCACTTGGCTTTAAGTATCTTGTTGAACCAAATCTCAGTGCTAAAGTGTCCCACCATCTTAAATATCAACCTATACCCACTATATTGTTTTGAATATTTATATAAAAAAAAATCAAATGGAATGATCCATGATATAAGAATGTAATTAAATAATTACCTTATGTGTCTTTTTAGGGAGTTCTGCCTCACTGCAATTGTTGATCTGATAACTGGGCAGTAAGTTTTGTTAAGCAGGTTAGCTGATGGGTGGTCTCAAGGATATTAATATTAAAAGATAAAATCAAAGAATAGAAGCAGATAGAATGAAATCAGTTAACCTCCCACTCTGTTTAGAGAAGGATTCTGTTTCAGTGGAGGCTGACTTTTTAAAGACCGTGACAGCTTTTGGATATCTCAACGGGCAAATAGTTTGTGGGCATAGGTATGACAGACTCCCACAGATGTTTAGAAAAGCCTTTTGCTTCACCTGGGGTTTTGTATTAAACTTACTGAGAAGTGTGGTGAGGTGTGCCCGCACAAGTGAATAAATATCTCAAACTTTTTTCTGTAAGTCATGCGCTTGTGCTCTGGGGAATCTGCAGAGTGGAGTGAGTCAGGCTTCTGCAAAGAACAGGGTTTGTTTTCAGGTAAAGGGGATTGTGCCACAAAATATGTTTGTGAGTCCTGGATGTTCATGCACAACTGAGGATACATTAATGATTGAGATAATGCAGAGAAAGAAGTAGTCATCGGATAATGCCAATCATGTTTTTTCCACGTCTGTTGAGCACCATTTTAGTGTGTATTTTTCAAACTTAGTGGTTGTTATTCAGAATCTATATTAATAGTTTTCCAGTAGCAGAAATGGTATATTTCCAGAGCTTAGACTAGTCAGCATGAAAAATCAGGTTCAGATTTGTTGTGCCAGCTTCATTTTTGCTTCCTTGTCTGTAAGATGTAACTAATATTCATTATGTATTTAGAAAATTAATTGGCCCCTTCAAAGTTATCTGAAACTTTAGGTAGAAGGTGACATAAAGGTATATATTTTGACTGTCAATATTTAATTTTAGAACATAAAAATTGGCCCAGAACTTTTAGCCAAGTGCCAAGAAGAAAAGGAAGATAGACAAAATAGTTTTGATGTCAATACTCTTAGGGAACATTGCTTATTTCTGGTATTACCAGTAGATTTAATATGCAGGAGGCAGTGTTGACTTGCTATTAATTTATCTGAATAAAGCATCTGTACAATTTTTCTAGTAGCTATTGAAAGATAATTAGTTAAATCTTTATTTCCTTCTGTAGCTGAGATTTAGGTTTGTTGGCCACTGACACTGAAAGCCCTGTAGCATTGGAACGATTTTGACAACTCTTGTCACTTGCTTTTGCCAGAGATGTGGAATTCACAGAGGTTTTTTTTTTTGCTTCTGGAATCTGTAACAACAGTTGCATTTTTAAGTGATGAAGGGTATTTCTGAGCGTCTCCAAGGCCATCAAGTGTGAATCCCTTTCCTGACTACTAGCCTAAATTGTTACAATCATCTGTTGTATTCTGAGTTATTGCATAATTATTTATTTTAAGATAGTTGATGTTAAATCCACAGTACTCAGAACATCATTTCTCTACATGGGAAGCATAAAGACTGTGGAAATACAAAACACAAGTTGTAGATTTCATTCTCCATGTATCAGTGAACTTTTGAGGGGAAAACCTGGCTCAGAACAGCTCTTGCATTATTTCTTATGTGACTAATTTGATACGTGTATCAGAAAGCATATAAATCTTCATGTTTTCAAAACATTAAAAGGCATCTAAGCTTTCAAATTCCTGCAGTATCATTTGGAATAGAACAGAATGGAATCATAGAATCAATCGTAGAACGGCTTGGATTGGAAGGGACCTTAAAGATCACCCAGTTCCAATTTCATTGCCATGGGCAGGGTCACCTTCCACTAGACCAGGTTGCTCAGAGCCCCATCCAACCTGGCCTTGAACACTTCCAGGGATGGGGCATCCTCAGCTTCTCTGGGGAATCTGATCCAGTGCCTCACCACCCTCCCAGTAAAGAATGTTTTCATAATATCTAATCTAAACTTGCTCTCTCTTTCAGCTTGAAACCATAACTAGTTCCTGATTATTGCAACTAAGGCTGCAGCCAGTTTCTGTAATTTTCATTCTTGTGGACAGAATTTTCAGCTTAATGTTTTCGTGAAGTATGAGTATGTGTTCTTGATTTGTTCTACCAGTTATTTTCATGCTGGATCCAAGTTTTTATGCAGCCTGGGATTAAGTAACTAATTCACTAATGGGTTTGGGTCTACCTTTACCTGAAATGATTGACCAGAGATGTATCATTATGCTTGGGTCTAATGAATTTTTTAATGAATGTAGCATTAGTATAGAAAGAGGCCTACAGGGTTCAGTAGTTTGGTGAAGATGTTGGCTAGGCGTCAAGAGAATTTAAATTTTATTCCTAGTCTTGAAAAGTGATAAATCTGGCTATTGCTGAGAAAAAAAAAAGGTCCAAATGTGGTGAATATTGTGTCAGTTTTGGAGTACTTTTGTTTCACAATTATTGCTTTCTTAAATATTTATCTAACAAGAAACATTTCTTTCTTCACCAAATGCCTTTCCTGCAATAGGGAACACTCTGGAAAGGCTGAGAGATCAGGATAAAGTGGCACACCTCTATTAAAAGCAAGCACTCTTGTGTCAAATTATCTTGCAAGGCAGGCATTGATCCAGAATTGATGTAATGTTAACTCAGGGCAGGAATGCAGTGTTAACTGAGGAAGTTGCAACATACCTTGACCGTTGCTAAATTAATTCTTCTTTTGGGATATTTAATTTGATGAACATCACCTTTCCTTCTCTTTGTGAGTGAGTTCAAAGTAATTCTGAAGATTTAAGATATTCTCAAGTGGTTGGAGTGAGTCATCTAATGTTTTTATATGTTTCATTCAATTAATGTAGTTAAATAAGAAATATATCGTCAAATTAATGGTAAGGGCCAGGGCTATTCAGCCTGGAGAAGAGAAGGTTCTGGAGAGACCTGAGGGCAGCTTCCAGCACCTAAAGGGCACTAAAAATCTGGAGAGGATCTTTTCACAAGGGCATGGACTGCTAGCACAAGGGATATTGGCTTAAAAATGAAAGACAGCAGATTTAGTTTAGATAATAGGAAGAAATTATTTGCTGTGAGTGTGGTGAGGCACTGGCACAGGTTGCCCAGAGAAGTTGTGGATGCCCCATCCCTGGAAGTGTTCAAGGCCAGCTTAGATGGGACTTCGAGCAACCTGGTCTAGTGGAAAGTGTCTGTGCCCACAGCAGGAAGGTGAGAAGTACTTGATCCTTAAGGTGCCTTTCAACCCAAACCATTCTATGGTTCTGTGATAATTAACCAAATAATCAGTGCAGTACTTACTTGGTATCATATTTGAACTTAGCTTGATGGATAACCTAGCCAAAAGTGAAAATTCTAATCTAATGGATTAATACAATTCTAAAAATCTGGTTTTTTGTTAAACCCATGATTCACTTTCGGGGAATGTCCATCATTATCTGCCTAATCACTTCTGCAAGTAAATTGCTGGAATATTTGCAAAATCTACTTGAATAACCTGAGCATAAATGCAGTAAATCCATTAGACATTTAAGATTTCAGGTATAATAGTCTTCTGCAGACTAATTCCAGTGTATTCCTATCTATTAACTGATGTAATTTCTCTTCTAAAGATAGTGTTCAGTGATTGGGGCCATGCACGTTAAGACAGAAATCCAAGCTATCCAATCTGTCTGCTTCCAGTTCCACGATCTTTTTTACTATTCTATCCTGGCTTTTTCACTTTGCCCATGAATGAGGAGCTCAGGAAGAGCTAGCAGAATCACTTCTGAAATAAACAGGAAAGAAGTTAATACTGTGATAATAACAACAATAAAAAAAAAAATAGAAAGACAAGTTAAAAAGAGGAGCCTTCTCCTGGTAACTTTTCCATGGTCAGAAGAAAATGCAGGGCTAGTCTTGCTCTGCATTCTTTCCTAGAAGTTTCAAAAGGTAGTACAAAAGTTGCCCAAACTTATTTTTCTGAGAAGATCTGTCTTTTGTTTCCAGGGTAGATATAGTAGGAACCATCTTTGTGCTCAAAATTTATCTTTTGTATCTGGGTGAAATTAATCAAATCAAGTAATCTGTGAAAATCAACCAGTTTTGCACTGTTGCAATAACCAAGTTGGTTATGATTTGCAGAAAGCAAATCTACCTAGTGACTTAACTTCTTTCAGGATGTGGACTTCAATGTTTCATGGATGCAAAATGCTAAATCATGGCATGTATAGAAACTTTTTTTCACATTTTCTTTCCATATTTAAGAAACATCTGTTTGGTTTTCAACTCGGGAATATGAGTTTCATTCACAGAGTCTCTTCTGTTGCCATGACAGGGATGAGTTTCAAAGTCTTACTTTTACTCAGTATGTATTCCACATGTGCTGTTAATGATGTAAAATTGGGTAATAACATTTATCAGTTTATGTTGAGATTTGAATTAATGATGTGGAAATGGTGAGTTTTCCCTTATTTTTGATCTGGTTTGATTTTACCCTTTTTTGTGTCAAAATGATACAATTACTCATTAAAAAGAAAAGGATAAATTGTCACAACCGAATGAAAGCTTTGACGTGTGTGTAAATTCTAGCACTTGCTGCTCTGTGTTCCGAGCCTGATGTTGCTTTCTCCACTAGCTGAGAACTCCAATCTTTAAAATGCTCCTTTTTTTTCATACGTAAAAATGTACCTCCAGCCCATCAAACCATTTCCTTGGGAAGTTGTGGTTCATGACAGCATGACCAAGTTAGTGTTCTAACCTGGAAATGAAAGGAAAGCAGAGGCTGAGCTGTTTGAGAAACACTGGCATGGCAAGGGATTACCCTGTCTCATTTTCCCCAAACCACATTTTTCTGGAATTACGCTTCCAGTGAGAGTCCCCACCCAGGCAGTCGTTCTCCCAGATGAGGTAAAGGAAGCCACCATCAAGCTGAGCTGGGAGCTGTGTTAGGCTTCTCTGAGCTGGAAGCCTCTCTTCATTACATCACACCTGGCCGTATTTCAGAGATTAATGAACAGCATCTTGTCAGGTTTAATATATCGCAGTGCTTGAGTTCGCATTGAAGATGTAATCATAAATTCCCTGAGCTGTGAACTACACCTTAAGGACTCGCAGGGAGTTCTAAGAAGGCAAGAAAAAGAAATGACTGTAAACTACAGAGTGTGCCAGTTTTGAGAGAAACCTGCAGATTTTCTAGGACATTAGGTTTCAAAAGAAGGATTACACACAGACTAAACAGAGTAGAAGTCATAAAAATTTAAAGACATCACAAAAATAAGATCCTTTTTAGGTATGACAGAATACTAAAGGAAATTTATACTGAATTATACCACCCAAGCAGACCCATTAATTAACGTAATGAGAAAATATGTTCCATTTCCATGGACCCAAGCGTGTCAGGAAGCATTTGACACTTTTAAAAGGGGGAGAGGTGAAAGCATGCACTTCAATTCTCTTGAAATTCTCAGGTTTTAGCTTATCTATTCACATTCATGTTTGGGCTGCTGAGGCATGAGGATATGTACTAATCGAGAGAGAAAGAAAAAACTACAGCAAGTGACTGATATGCCTAAAAAAATGTAAACACATTTGTGCTGAAAAACTCCTGAAGTTCTGTCTTTAAAGTATCCTGAACATTGGAGAGATTGACATGTCATATCATAGGAAGTCAGGAATGAAAAGAATCTTTTCATTGTCAAGATATGATTCTGAAAATATTACATATGTGAAATTTTAAAATCCATAAGCAGATGCTCTGGATGTTCATTCCAGTGGCTTACAGTTGTAAAGCTGGCAAGTAGGGCACTTTGCAGGAAATAAAAGCCAGATTTTCAAGGTTGTTCAGACATCATTTTTCTATGCAAAGGATTTTAAAAATCAGGTTCTAATTCCTTTTCTCAGACTTTTATTCCATTCCTGTTATTCAAATGTTCTCCTGAATATTGCTTGGAAATTCTTATGGTCATTCCTTGATAGAAGCAAGCTGAAAAAATTAGTTTGAGCCTTAATCTTTTTTTAGGATGTAAAATAGGTCCATGTTCTTTCATTTCTTATCTGTGAAGTAATGGCCAGTTGATGTTGAGAATGGGACATTGTGCATAGCATCTTCTGCCATGTGTCTTATAATTTTTCAGTTTCAATAGCAATTCCCAGATGTTTTCACACCTATTTAGTTTTTGATAGATGGGACTACCCCGTCCAGTTGAATTCTCAGACTTAATAGGTTGAACCTTCTACATTTCTGAGGCATCTGTTTGATATATTTTAATAAATGTGTATTTTGTACAAATATAGCTGGTGCTTAAGGATTGTGTAGTTTACAAATAAGTATAATTTTTATGTATGCAAAATTTTAAGAGTTAAATACACTTGTGTACATAAGTGTGCACATCTGATACAGCACATTGTTGATTTTTTGGATTAAACTTCATTTCTTTTCACTTGGTGGCAGGATTTGGGCCTGCAGATCCCTTTTCTCTTTTGTGCTAAGCAGCTTACATGCTGTGTGTGCAACACTGTGCTGTAGCCAGAATAATACTTGAAATATTCGGTCACCAAGAATCAATGGAAAGAAGGCCAAACCTTATGCTTTTGTGACCACATAAAAAGCAGGAGGTAAGTAATAATAGCTAACCTATCTACATTTCAACAATGTAGCCAACCTACATTGTTGAAATGCAATGTAGCAGTTGTTTTATAATAGTAGGAGATATAGGCAGAAGATGCAGGAGAATTTTAGATTTAATTGAAATCGGTGAAAATACTTTACATGGGCAACATCCAGTTTATTTACTTCAAACATTATCCTATACTGCCCTGTCATTTTATAGGAGTGCTGATCATTACTCTGATTATGGTAATCTAAATATTTGCAATGAAGAGAATATTAATTTGGTTAAAATTTCTTGTCTCTGATAGTTGTGGAAATTTTGTCAGCATTACCTATTTCTAAGGAGAAATTTACTGAGGAAAATGTGCTAATAATCCCATTACAGGTAATTGAAAGAAAGATCTTTCTGAGCAGGCAGCTTTCAAAACAGGCAGAGGATGGAATCTCATTTGCTTCTTTTTGCTCTTTATAAAAAGGTTAATATGAATTATTAATTCATCCCTATTAATCTGAGGGATCATTTTCTGCTCTCTGGAAGGTTCTCCTTAAGTGAGTAATGATGTTAAAGATGAGCCTTCTGCTGTGCCTGTGCTGCATTTAACAGTGACTGCAGCAGCGAGAATACATTTCTGAATGAGGTGTCTGTAAGCACTTCAGGATGCAGGTCACAGTTAAAACAGTCGTGCAGAGCTTCACAGGCTTACCTGGGATGTCTCTTTGCTGCCCTAGGCTTCCTGATGCCACCACAGGACTACTGCTCATACTCCAGCTGACTCAAAGCTGCCTCCTAGACCTCTCTTCAACTCTGTAGTCGCTCCAAACTTCAGCAAAGACTTGTCTTCACTTACGTTTGCTTTTACAATATAGGAAACAATTCAGCACTTTCTGTTACGTGTTCAAAAGATACGTGGAAGGATTCATATAATCCTGTGGGGTTTTAATGTCTCATTGCCATAACCTGGCAAATCTTTTGTTTTGAGCTTTTTGTAGGGGTATTCATTTGTCAGGGGACTGAAGCTCAAAACTCACAGTGATAGCCACACGCTCCACTGAAGCCCATTGCTGTCTGAACTTGCCTTTCTAAAGTCTCTGTTCAGCTTCATCAGATTTTAATCTCTCGGTGGGTTGGTATGCTGGCACCACCGAAAGCACAGGCAGAGCTCCTGTGGACATCAAGAGATCTGGATCTACTCTGTGACTTTCTTCTGGCAGGTGGGTTTTGAAAACCAAAAACTTGTAGCTCTCAGGTGGTAATTTTTATGTTGGCACTGTTTTCCTAGGAGTTCATGTGATGGGTTTGTGCTTTTTCTGTTTAGTCTTCTCTGCTCCGTAAATCGCAGAGTCACAGAATAATCTGGATTGGGAGAGACCTTTAAAGACCATCCAGTCCAACCACCCTGCAACAAGCAGGGATGTCTTCAACTGCATTAGGCTGCTCAGAGCCCTGTCCAGCCTTGAATATTTCCAGGGATAGGGCATTCACAACTTCTGCCACCAACCTGTGCCAGTGTTTCACCACCATCTTTGTAAAAAAACTTCTTCCTTATATCTCATCTAAATTGACCCTCCTTCAGTTTGAAACCAGTGCCCCTTGTCCTGTCACAACAGGCCTTGCTCAACAATTTGTTCCCATCTTTCTTTCAGGTCCCCTTAAAGTACTCAAAGACTCCAGTAGGGTCTCTCTCCCCAGAGTCTTTTCTTTTCCAGTCTGAGCAACCCCAGCTCTCTCAGCCTTTCCTCATAGGAGGGGTGCTCCATCCCTCTAAACATGTTTGTGTCCCTCCTCTGGACAGGTCTGTGTCTTTCTTGTGCTGGGTTCCCCAGAGCTGGATAAAGCGCTGCAGGTGGGGTCTCACCAGCGTGGAGGAGATGCTCTGACTGTGGTATGAACTGGGGCTTTTACAATTTGTGAAAGAGTAATAATTAAAAAAAAAAAAATCCCTGATTATTCCCTATAAACAAACACTTTGGGTTTTGTCCTTAAATTCTTTTACAAAACTTCTTGGAGATTTCAGAGATGCTCTGTCCCAGTGAGGGGTAAGTGAAGAAGTGTGAAAGAGGCAGTGTTGTCGGTGCTGCCTGTTGCAAACAGACCACTTGGAAAAGCAGAGCATAGAGGAAAAAAGGGAGTTTGACTCACCTGGAAGGAGGCACTGGGGCACTCGGTCCTGCTTCCTCGAGTGTGTATATCTAAATTGTTTAGCAAGACTAATTTAGTGGGCTAATTTACACTTTCAAATAAGCTTTCTAGGCCAGAAGATTCTGACTCTGCTCTTCCCCCTCTTCTTTTGATCCACTGCTTTTTATCACTTCTGGCTTCACTGTACCTTGGATTCGACCAGAAAGACTGCAGTCAAAACAATTTCTTGGGAAGTAACCAGAAGTTAGATCCACCTCTTTGTGAATTGTAGTGGTGTTCTTATCATTAAACTGGCACCACCACCCATGAAGTTAATTGAGGTGCTGGCTATGACTAACTTTTCAGGATTCTTCAAGGTCTCAAGCAAGCTTTGGCAGTTGTATGTCTTATCCTGCATTGCTTTTAGAAGGAGATAATTATCTATCTCCATATTGTTCGGGTACTTCTGAGCGTATGTACCAGCCAGAAAAAAAAAATTAACCATATTAAAAGAAACACAGTGAGTTCAGGTGCCAGGATATTTAAATAGTACTGGAAATTGGGTAGATGGAATCGTTCTTTGGGACTCAGAAGGATTTACAGGCCTGGGACACACTTTGGGTAGACATCAAAAACCTGTAACTTGAAAACTGCTGTCTTCTTGGAGGAAAAAGTGGTCCTAAACACAACAGAACAAACCAAAACAATCCTGTCTAATCTGTGTTTGAGCGACATCAACACCAAGGCTGTGGGGTCAATCCCCGTGTGGGCCTTGTCCTGAAGAGTTGGACTCGATGATCCTCATGGGTCCAACTCAGAATATTCTGTGAATATTCAGAGTGTTCCATCTGGGGTAATCTGCAGTCTCAGCAGCCTCTGCTGCCTAAGTATTATGTGAGGGATTTCATTTCCAGGCTAATAGAAGATGTGAAGAATTTGCAAGACAGTAAGCTTAGAAAATGTTAAAATGCAGTTTATCTGCCTACTGAAAATCTGATAATTCCATAGAAGTTCCATCAGAAACAAAAAGCTGTAATTATAAATGTGAAGTAAAAATGATTCTAGTAATTTACAGAGGCCTCCTAGACATGAATTCATATTAATACTAAGCTATTTAAATAAGAAACCCAAGAAAATGCCAGACAGCTGTATTCTTTGGAATAATTTTAATAATCCAACATCGTAATGAGTTTACTGGTTGCATCCTGTTGCCCATACTGAAGTCTGTGCAACTCAGTCACTTCACTATATTTTTTTCTTGCAGAACCATCTTAAAAACGGCCTATTGTTTACCTTTTCTTGTTTTGTTGTTTATTTATTGTTACTGCTTATTTGCATCAATCTAGAACCAAATAGCTTTGAGTAAGTGCAGAAATTATGCATGAGGTATTAGCATGTGTGTGTGGCTGCAGGTTTCTGTTACAGATATAATAAGCAAGCCGTATATATATATGTGTGTGTATATATATATATATGTAGGCTGCACAGCTATACATCTTGGAAACCTCAGGGTTAGGCTGACATAAGTGCCTTCTGATGGCTTGCTAGCTAAGATCTAGCACGAGGCTCTCTGGGGATGAATTTCTTAAAAAAATAAAAGTGGGCTCGGCCACATTTATTTGATATTACATTCATAGGTGTAAAATAGCAGTTTATAGTTTCACTTGTCCATTTCCCTTGCTCTGGACCTGCCTCCCTGATCAAGAAATTCAATAGCTATTAAAAGCTGCAGCTGTACTAACAGTCTTATGCTTTATAGGAGGCATTTTGCAGCTATTACTTTAGAGCAGGCATTCTGTGCCAGTACAGATGTTACGTCCACTTTTTCATGAGCACTTTATCTGCACCATGGGCATTGCATTTCTAATGTTTGCTTGAAATTGCTAAACATGCTCTGTAGCTGTAATTTATTTGGGCTGGTGTAGTTAGAGGCCTGAAAGCTGTATCTGCACCTGTTCTATTCATCCGACCACGAAAGCACAAATTCCACTGCAGGAGAGTTTGTGGAGTTTGGATCTCTTCTTTATAAGTCTCCTGAACCAAAAGCGGCCATTTGATTCACGTGTATGTTCCCTTTTCCTGAGGTGGAAATAGCTTGCACATATATCACAGAATTCCAATTTTCTAATACTGAGAGGAGAGCATACCTCTTGTTCTAATGAAGGACAGGCATGCAACTCCTACATTCCCTCCCTCATCTATCTCTGATTTGAGTAATCAAATGTGCACTGTGAAAGGTGAAACACGTAGAAGTTGCTCCAGTGTGTACAACTGGAGCAAACTGTACTAGAATAATGACACCAGTTTCATTGTGGGACAATGTGACAGACACTTCTGAGTGAAATGTATTTGAAGTGATATAAAATGAGTGAAAAGGAAAAGCCACTGCTTTGCCTGATTCACCTCCTGGCAACACTGATGTCAGTGAATTTGTGCTAATGGAAGATGAGCAACAGTTGGAGATGACTGAAACATTGACAATATCTGAAATTTTGAATATTGAATGTTGAACCAGTGTAAGAGCCATTCATTCAACTGTTTTAGCCCAGAATTTTGGAATTCATGCAAATTCAGGAGTAGTCCTAGCTCTGAAAGACAAAAAAATAAACAAAAAAAAGAACTTAAAAAACCCCCAGAAACCACCCCAAACCGAGCAAACAAGGAAGCCACTGTTGAGTGAGGTTTTCCAAACCAAAGCTATGTCCCACTTTGCCCAGTTCTGCCAGAGACGTATGTCATCCGTAGACATGTCATCAAATCTGACTGACTCAAACCAACCCTTCCCCCAAAGTAAATAAATCCAACCACATTGACCGAAATGATTCTTTGGCATCCTAAAGATTCTACCCTACTTACTTGTGGTGCATTTTTAATTTACAGTTAAACCAGGGGTTGATCCATTACTTAGTGTTTTCATTAAAGTAAAATAGAAAAAAAGCACTTGTGCCATAATCAGTCTCATGAAACACTTGTAAATATGCAGTGAATTTAGTGCAATAGGATGGAGAAGCAGCATATCTCTGAGAAAACAAATAAAGAACCAAGGATTTAAGGAACAGAGATGTATGTGAAAATAAAGAGAAGGCAATAAAAGGACAGGAGATTGTTCAAAGTATATATTTTGGGAATAGTGATCGAATATAATCAAATATATTAGTACTAACTGTATTACTAACATGAAATGCTCCTGAATTGTGCATTTAGGCTTTGGATTCCTTTTGAAAGTTCTGATGGCTTTGGCAAACCACACAAACCTTGTTGAAGAGGCCAAAGATACCTCCTTTGGTAAATCGAAAAACAGATTCAGAATTTGGCCCTTCAGGTTTAGGATATCATCAGAAGCTCTAGGTAGAATTACAGTTCTGCTGTCCACAGCTGAGTGTATGTAATTCTCTAAGTGAAATTCATGTCTTATGTGTTGTAAAAGGAATGAAAGGTAGCTGTTAATTCCAAGGCTTATAAATATGTCAGTGGGTTTTCATAATGTCTTTATAAATTACAAGAACAAACACAGTGACTCATGATGTCACCAGAACTACACGCTGCACTGTATTTATTGTAATTATGTACAAAACTCACAGAATTCTTTTTACTCGCTTCATGAATACATAGGTCCCACTAAATCAAAACAATCCTCATGGATTTCTTTATTATTTATTTGCCATCTTTCAGCTGTTTTCTTGTTCTGAGTGCTTCTTCAAATGAAGAAAATTTTCAGGAAAATGCATTTAAAAGAACATTGCTGCAACAGCTACATTTATTCATTGAAAAGCTGAAGTAAAATACAGTTTCCAAATATCCTCAAATTTGGGTGAGGTTCAAATTTTCCTTGGATCCTAGCTCTCTGGCTGGCCACCAGCCCATATCACTAATGGTATAGCTAGCTGAAAAATGGAAAAACAATTTCGTGAAAATTTCAAGGTTATTTTGGCTTCGATCTGAAACGTAGAGATAGCATCAATATCATAGAGTTGGTAATGCTTCATTCTTTAGTTTAAGAAATAAACACAGGAGAGGCTAAAGGCTTTGGGTAAGTTAAATAGGTAAGACTAAAATGTAAGACTCATTCAACAGCATTTCAAACCACCAAAGTAAACTTAGTGTGTGAAGAAGCCCTTGGCTCTTTAGTGCTCCCTGTCCCAACTGGTTTTTGCTGTCCCAGATGCAAGTGTAGTTTGCATTTCAGTGATTAATTGTTCTTCAGTGACTAATTACTCTTTTGTATCATAAACCACAGTGGGTTGATCTATGGAGCTGGCCCTGCTCCCATGTGTCTGCTCAGGTGTTGAGTTCAATGGAACAGAACCTGTTACTTAGGATGGGGAGGAAAGGAAAGAATTCCACACTGCATCCAGTTTTTATGGCCCTCATTTAAATCACTGGAAGTGGTACCTCCGAATTTAACACATGTTGATTCCATGATGTGCTTCTCTGAAGATAGGAAATAAACAAAACAAATAAATGACCCTAATGTTTCTCCCCTTGTTGCTGAACTAATTCTCCAAGATATCTGTACTTCCAAGGCCTGTGCATGCAATCCCCTTGGTCCAGCTGCACATCCACGCACATACTGCTTGCAATGCAACAGGTATCTTTTCAATGTGGATGTCTTAATTTTCTGTCCAGGAAACCCCATTCCAAACTTCCCATTCCAAAAATAATAGCAGTGTTCAGTCACATTTTATGAAAGCATCTTAGAATTTATATACATAAAACTAGTGTACATTTCAAAGAATATATAAAATGCTGGCATTTTGCTTTTACTGCAAAGATCTAAGAGCCGATTAAAATTAAAATTTCATGAACTTTAAATTATGCATTTAGTCATAAAAAAATATTAAAACAAAAAAAAATTTAAAGCAGCAGGTGTACCTTATATAGTAAGATAAAGTTTAATATATTTTATTAGCTTGAGGGACACAGAATAACTATCTAATCAGAACTTCAGGCATGCATTTACATAAATATATTAAATTAAGAAAAGCAATTATACACTTAAACATCCTTTTGTCTAAAAAAAATCATTAAATCCACAGATTAACAATAAATCCAACTCTATGTATTTATCACTTCCAGATACAACTGTTCCATTTCTCAGATATTACACAAATACATTTGTTAGAATTTATATGCATTATACATATATTATATATTACATAATAGTGTGTATACATACATGGTGTTCAATAATATAATAATAATTTGTAATTTTTATAGCACTTTTCATTTGAAGAGCTCAAAGCGCTTTACAAGGATTGATTTCACTGATTTTCGGATGGAGAGTGGAGGCACAAAGACGCAATTATTTCAGGTTATATAGAATTTGTGACAGGCAGCAACTGAATTCTCTTGTTGTGAACTTCAGTCCTGCTGTCTCCCTAAAAAGAAATGCACATATAGCATATGGAGTCTATGTAGGTAGACTTGCAAAGACTTGTAAGGTCTCGTGTATGGAAAGCACTTAATTATATTAATAATGTTAAGCACATGACTTCAGTGTGGCTCATATGCTTAAAATTACTTGTGTGCTCCCAGCTAGATTGGTGCCTGTATATGCTTAGTAGTATAATTCAGTTTATAGAAGATACTTAAGCCTAGTCTGAGTGATATTTTCTAAGCTATTTCCCCACATTTCAAATGTACATACAGTACCTGACAGCCACTATGAAATAAAACTTGCTGAACAGGGAAATGTCACAACAGTAATGGTCTCAAGTGACAGAAGTTTGTTATTTCCTTTTCTGCTTGGCTCCCATTACAGTCTAATTGTTCTCAAAGGGGAATTGAAGTTTTAATTCTGCAGTATATTTTTTGGGGGACAGCTAATAGCATTTCTGGAAAATTCACAGGGTAGGGTTACTGCTTCTGGTACTAATGGAGACCACTACAAGCTACATCTGGTGACTTAATACCAGATGGTTTCTGGTCTCAGCATATCTTGGTATGAATTAAGTTCAGTCTGCACACCCATTTTGACTGCCTAGAACATTTTCTTTTTAGCAGCTCCTCCTAGGAACATTCAGAAAATGGGGTTGTTTGTTACTGCCTTGTGATGCAAAACACTCTTTTGTCCTACTGGAAAATGTATCCTACATAAAAAAAACCCCTGTCTCCAAACCAGCCAACTTTCTCTGCCTTCTTTCCAAGAATACCGGGAGCACACCATTGTGTATATTCACATGCTTTAGCCGATGCTGCCTTTCTGAAATTTCCTGAGAATTTAAAGCAGTTTTCAATTTAAAATACTTTTTACTTTTTTATTTCATTGCAAAACGAAAACAAATAGGAAAATCTTATAGACTGTAAAAGAAACTTTAAGGTATGATACACTGGGAACCTGTTGGTAACGTGTAGCACATGGAAAGTTGGTTTTTATCAGTAGAAATAAAACTCTTCTCCAGTAATGCAGCTTGCTGTCTGTGCAATAATGCCTGACAATTTTGTTTATGGAAGCCTGCCTGTGTGCAGTAAACAATAGGTAAAGACACACATTATTTGCATATAACCCAGAATGTTAAATGTTTGTGAATGTCTGTAGCACGGAATGACCACTAAACGCTACGTTTTCAGTACTCAGAGCTCAGGGAAGCAGGTGAGACACTCAGCTTTCACATCAGCTGATTGCTGGACACTTTTAAAGAAGTATCAAGAAGTCAGGCAGATTTTGTGTAAATGCTGGCAATACCTATAAGGAAACCGAGGAGGACTGGATATGCTCTGTAGGGCTTTCTGCAGGGCTGGATCTGCAGTCTTATTCCACAAAACATTGGCCTAATGACTGCAGATGCAGACACAGAGAGGTCATGTGTGCAGTGATGTCTGAAGTTAAGATCTTCTGCCAGCTAAGTGGATATCTTTTAAGGACTTAATCCTGTAACTAATGAAGTCAATAGGAGATTATCAGTTGACATCAATGGACTTGGAGTCAGGGCCTCAAAGATTAAAGTAATCCTGTACTAAGCTTTCAGGTGGCTGCTGCTGTTTCACACCTATATCCCAAGAAGTACGTGCCTTATTTCACTGAGTTTCTCTGTGGTTGAAAACAAAAATCTTTTCAGCAAAACAGTCTTAAATTTTTTTCAATGTTTCCAAAACATTTTGTCCTGAAACTACTTAGGGAAATATATATTGATCATTTTTTTTGTAGCCAGAATCCAGATTATTTGGTACAAATTTTCTGCAAATTTGAATTGGAATGAATTTAAAGGGTTGGCTGCACTTTTTATGAGAATGTTACTTTTTCTTTTTTAATTGACAATATATTAGTGAATTTTTAATATTGCAAAATGGAAAGAATTAGTTTTTATTTACCACTTAGCTTTCTTCTGTTTTTTTTTTCCAAGACAAAGGACAGCTTTTAAGTTGGACAGAAGATCAAAATGGTATAATTCCTAATTAAACTGATACACAGGTACTCTCAAGCATTAAAATTAAAATGTAAATTAAAATGCATGAATGTCTTTTAAAGAATTCACATAATTAAGGAAAAATTAGCAGAACAGGGTGTCCTTGGACTTGTTTTTTCCATGTAGAACTAACCTTATAAATGCCTATTTCATGAATGCAATTAGAACTACATGTATGAACACTCATTTTCACTGAAGTGTGACTTTGCACCTGTGAAATTACTTGTTCATATTTTCAGCACCTCCATTTTGCATAATTTTACAGGAAAAGGTCCTTGTTTCTCAACCCAAATTAGAGAAAATGTGTACTGAAAAGCTACATTTCATCACGTCAGGAATATCATTCTGCTTTTCAGTTAAAGCATCTGTTCCCTGGATTGCAATGGGTAACTTTCTGATAAGCACAGTGACTGAAGTGATTTCTGCCTTCCTCCAGCATCAGTCTGTCTGTGCCTGAGCTGTGTGAGGCTGGTACTCCTGAACTGTAAATGCCCAGCTAAGACACAGTGTTAGAAGTCGCTGCAAAATAACAAAATTCTGTGGAATGACCAAAAGATAAAGGCCTCAGCCAGCTGGGAAGCTTTTTTGATGCACACATCTGTCAAGCAGTTTCAAAAATAATGAACACCTGCAGCAACCAGGAATTGTTGATGTTTGCTGTGGATCTAGAAAGGAAGGAGCTGCAAAACCAAATGTGGACAAGTGAATGAAAGAAGGAGGTAAACAGAGGTGTCATATCAGTGATACAGAATTTATACTCTTATTTATACCTAACTTACACTTCGTTTGCATGAAATAGAATAACGTGTGAGGATTTAAAGGTAAAAAGAGTTTGGATCTGTATCCCTGACTGTTAACAGAAGAAATTTATTCCCAGAGGGGGAGACTTTGAGTTAGTATTTCTTATTGGGCGCAGTAGAAAAATGAGTTTACTGTTTTTCTGAAATGGAGTGAAACGATTTGGAGCCGATTTTGCATAACATCTTTTTGTCTCCCTGCTTATCTATGGAGTAAAGATGTTTTCCTTATATTCCAGTAATATGCCTTCTTTCAGATCAGTGGCATACAAAAAGAGAAAGATGAGTTTTCTGTCCCAAAATAATAAAGCAGGAGTTTAAAACTAGCAGGCATCAGGGAGAGTCATGTTTCTTGCAACAGGTACGTTTGTTCTCCTTTAGCAGCAGAAAGGCTGAAAGAATGCTTGAAATGTACAATGTGTTGGGAACAGAGAGGCAGTATCTCCGAATAAAGGAAGAAATGAATGGAATAAAAGATTAGGAGAGAGAGACACAGAGACAGAGACAACTTGAACACATACATAAAATCCCTTCTGGAGGCCCTTATCTAATTGCCTCATTTATCTAGTTTCATTTATAAGCTCAGTTTTATTCTGGGACACTCTCGGAGGTTGTGTGAGAATGGCTGCAGAATGACCTAACTGGCAACAGGCTTTCTACAGACCCTTTTTTTTTTTTTTTTTTGTATGCCAATTCTCAGGGCAATTACTGCAGTTGCCCTTTTTATATCAGCATCTTGGGTGGCTAGGCCTGGGGTTTGCTCACTCTTTTTAATAGTATAATTTCTTTTGATAAATAAGCAGCTAGGATTTTTTCTGTCCTTTTTTTTTTTTTTTTTTTATTAGAATACTTCTTTTCCACTGGGACTTCCTATGTACATGTGGGCTTAATGCAGATGCCTGCTTTCACACAATATAAAAGATGATTTAAGAATGAATCAAAACAGTTTTACAAACTATCTCCCCTCTCCCTCTAACCTTCACTTAGATTATTTCTTAGTTTTAAAGTTTTTATGGAATGACTCAGAGCAGAAATTTTTTTAAAAATAAAACAAACTGTTGAAGTCTGCTTAGATTTTGAAGGTGATTTTCTGGGTGCAGCACAGTTGACGTGAGTTTTTGCTATTGATTTGAATGAGGCCTGGATTTAATTCTTAGCTCTTACTGGAGTTTTATTTTCAGATTTCACTATTAAAGTAAACTGTCTTTATTATTAAGATCAGAACCCTAAGATCACTGTTTTCTGTTCTCTGCATGAGTGTGGCATATATATTATTGTGAATCTTCAATCTAGGTGCCATCTGTGGCATTTTTTAAGGAACTAAGCAGTGAGAAAAGAACTATCACATCTCCCCAGCTGGTTTTTGAAAATAATGTGTCACAATGGAGTTAAAGTTGGGTTTATTTTTAAATAGATTTCATTGAAGAAAGTGTTAAAGATGTTATCTCTGTCAGATATTTAAACGTTGCTAAAATACTTCAGCGACTTTCTTGCTTTGCTGATTATGAAGAGTGTAATAAAACCGTGCTATGTGACAGATTTAGACAGCTGGCTCATTCATGAGAAGTTCACATTTTTGTCACCCACGTTGAATAAGGAAAGATTAGATGGTAAGGTCAATTTACAAAAATGGTTGTCAGGACATTTTTTAATTGTAAAACTTTTTGTGATGGAATTCAGGGAAAAGACTAAAGGCAGAAAGCAGCGGAGACAAAGAGCTGCTATTAACCTACAGATGCTACCACAGGGTTCATTTTAAGATTGGTCACACTGCTTAGCCAATGAAGTGTTTGTGTGACTATAAGGGACCACCCTTTTCTGGGGTGAGAGGGCAATTTGGTCTTCATGCTCATTTAATCCCAAGATGTCTTTCAATGGACTGTCAGTTGAATCTACATTGTGCAAAATTATGCATGCACTTTTTAATGCAGACCATTGTTCTCTGAGCACTTAACCAAGATTTCTCAACCAATTTCCATTTGGCATGAGGTCACTCGAAACCCAGGCAAACATATATGGAAGGCAAATGTAATCGTCTATTCCTCGGAGCTGGAATGTGTGAGACACAGAAATGCAAGTATAGGTTATGCTGTAATTTCAGATTTAATACTCACTAAATGAAGACTGACAAATTTCTATAAGGGAAAATTCACTGCATGTTGCGCCCTGGAGAGATGATTTTACAACTGGAGAGTAACATGGCAAAAAAGACTTTTATATCTGTTTGGCTAAAGAGTTGTCAATTGTTGATGCATGAGCAGCTGCTTCTAAGGACCACAGGATGTGCACACTGGAGCTGCTCTGCTTTCTCTTCTTAGGCAAGATTTTGTACAAGCTGCAGTAGGTGGTTTGCAGGTAGTGCAAAGGAAACCTGATAGTTGGTAAGTAGTGAACAAAGAAACTGCCAGTAGAGCTGGAGATAAGAGGGCACCAGTTCTGCAGATACATCTAATTAATTAATACTTTAGAAAACCTGACTACAGCATGTACACCACATTTATTGATGCATTTACAAAGACGCAGTTTTCTGTGAGCGCTCCAAGGAACATTTAGAACTGCATTTGGCAAGAACTGCTGTAGGTTTTGCACAAGTGACACCACACACAGTCAGCACATGCTCGTGTGCTCTCTCGACCCGGGACGTTCCGTTCAGTCTGGCATCAGCAGAGTCTGCCCGTGTATAACCTCTTACACTGTCCTGCTACAGTGAAAATCACTTTACGGACACTTTTAACACATGCTGGAATTTTATTATGGTTGGTGGACGTTTGCTTTTTTTATCATCCGGCGTAAATGAACACAAGTTGACACAAGGGTACATTTCTAGATTAGATCCACAACACATTAAAGTGTGTGTGTGTTTGCTCTCTCTTTCCCCGTCTTTCCAATTAAGTTGGTGAAAATGTAACTTTAGTATTTTACAGGACATGGTGAAGCTGTCTCATCTAGGTGATGTCTACATTATAAAAATAAAATAATATAAATATGTAACATGAACCCAGTGCCCATCGTTAAATAAAATATATGATAAAAAGCAGACCTTTTAGGATGACTGGTTTTGAAATATGCGAATATAATTTAATTATTAAACACTTGAAAAAATCTTGATATTAAGCTGCGATAACCAGATTTTTGCATCTATGCTAGATAAAGAAATAACATTCTGTAATAGAGTTACATTGATGAAAGTGAAGGTTACAGTCTTACAATGAATTGCCTAGATAGGAATGCATTAAGCAGTTCTGAAATAGTGTCTCATGATGGAGTTCAGTTTACCTTAGAAACTATTAGAACTGGATTTTATTAAGTCCAGCAGTTTATACAGCGGTGTTTGGAAACTGCTTTCTCACTGCTATAATCAGATAGGTGCAGGAACGAGATTTCTGGGATGTCAAAGAAGCCATTAAGACATCAGGAAAGTCCTTTGACGAAAATGTGTTTTACAGTGGAATTGCTTCGTAAACTATTTCTCATGAAGAAATAAATATTAAAAAAGATTCCACTCTCTGCAAAGCCGTGATAGCGGCTGCGTGTGTATGTGTGCACATATTGGATATCGGGACGTCTGTGGAGACGTGCAGGAATATTTACACACATACAAGGGATTTTTCTGCACATTTGTGGATATTACACTTAAATTAATAAAGTAAATCAAATCACCGGTGTTTGTTGCAGGATAACAGTCTTTCAAAAATGACAGGATTCAAAACAAATGCCCGTTGAAAGTGAAGTTTTGAAATAGTCCCAGAAACTATACGATGTAGCTGGTTAGATCCAGCAAATATGATGTCATGTCTAGGATCTGATCAAGAATACCTGCCCTTGTCACTCTTCGGATGTTTCTATCCACTTGTTCACACTGGGGGCCGAGATAGCCTTTTTTACATAAGCATTTATTGGGCCTTACACAGACACCTCCATGTCGACAGGCTGGGTCACATTTTGCTGTGGGTGAAAAAACAGCGATTTTCCAATTTGTTTAGAACATCACAAACCAAAAAAGATACAGTACACATTCTTTTAGAGCTTTTCTAACCTTGATATGATAAAGCATAGAAATTAAAAACGAAATAGAAAGGATGAAATATTAGGAGTGTTGAAAGCATATTTTTTAAAGTTTTAGAATATTAGGGAGAGGAAGTAATTTTGTATGTCTGAGAGGATGTCACCCAGGAAAGACTGATAAACTCAAATAACAGTTTTTTAAAATGTTCACTTCCCATATTCAGGTTTCATTTAGGATCTCAGGCAAACTCCTTTGTATACTCAGAATTCTGTACTACACACATGCCTTAGCAAAGCAGACTACACCTGACCAGAGATGCACTCCTTTGGCTCTTGAATCACTTAATGCTGGGACCAAAATTGAATTGCTTTTAGAGAAAAGAGAGCCAGAGTATTTTTTCAACCATTTTTATTAGTTGTATAAGGTTCAAAGTTTTCTCTCTCATTAGAAGATGCCTGATTTATCTATAGAGTTCTAAGTTGTCAGCTTGCTTCAGTTTTTCAAATACAGCTCCTATTTTAAATTGTAGCAAAACTGATAATCAATAACTTCAGTTGTGGAAGTATTGTCTTCTGTGGAAGTATTGGGGTAGTCACAGCACCTTGATATATATAATATATTTTATATATATATAAAATATCTTTCTTTTTCTGCAGGTGTTACGCTGTTTAATGTTATCTATTGCAATAAGCTTTAATATGGATTTATGGATATTTATAATACACTATAGAAACACAGGTTTCTTGATTTTATCCATGAGTTTCTTAATTACATGAAAAGGAAGCTCATACCTTGTAAGGTAAATTTTCTTGTTTAAACTATAATAGTAGCTTGAGGTTCAACTTAGACCATCCCCATTAATTGTTGTGTGGGATGCAAGGAAGGAAGATCCTTAGTCTATATATATTCTGTGGCTTTCTTGCTCATTGTGTCCGTCAAATTATCTATCATAAAGCTGTGATCTTTTAAACAAAACAGGTTATTCAAGACCTATTTATGCTCATGTTAGAGGCATTTTTTACTTTAAGTTCCACTTGGACAAAGGCTGTAGAATGGGCCTCATTCTCTAAATGTGGGAGGGCTCTGACTGACAAGTGAGGACAATTGAAGCTGGGCTATTTGGCCAGATTACCTCATCCATTTCTCTAACCTGACTTCATTGCTGGGTTGTAGAAGGCCAGCTCATGAATCTTTGCCAGTAAAATACATTATTAGTGATTAATTAATTTCATTTCATTCCAAAGTCACTCCTACTCATCACTAAAAACCTGGAGGTTGCTGAAATTTACGCTCCAGAACTTCATCGATGGCCCTGCTTCACCAGGGCCCTCCTGCCCTTCCAACCTGAATTTATCCATGTGATCCTTGTTTTCTCTTAGTCCCTGCTATTCTTTTGAATTCTGCTGCCATTATGCTAACGTTATCTCTTTGTGTGGGCATCTGGTCAAACTCGCCAACCAAATACGCCCAGTCAGAGGACTCTGCTGATGCTGAGGAGCAACATCTTTGTCATAACATCTCCTGGTACCCAGGCAGGCTCTGGAGTATCTGCACTGGCTAAAATTACACAGCTCAGACAACCACAGCCTCCGAGACAGTGATGGCACAGCTGTGGCACTCCAGGCTCAGTCACCTCACCCCTTTGCTGGCACACCTATCATCTTTATTCGATCACAGTCACTTTTCCAAGTGACTTTTAAAATCTAAAGCAACAAGATAGGAGTTGATGAAATCACTGTAATAATGGATCACTGCTGCTTTGTGGTAAGTTGTACATAGAATTCTCTTTGGCAAACTGGAGCCATTTCATTTGGTAGGATCAAAAGCAAGAATTTACCAAAACTAAAAAATCTGCATTAAGTTAGTGAAGTGCAAAATATGCAATGGAGACTTGCAGTTCTTATTTACCATCTTTCCTGACAAATCTATTTGACACTGACAGTGATAATACTGCAAGTGGAAGGGGAATGTCCAAACACAGGACATGTATTGACTGCATCTCCTTTCATTTTAAAAGCTTGGTGAAAAAAAAAAAGAATCCTGTTGTCATATTTATGCTATCAATTGCATTCTGCACTGGCTCACAATGCATTAGATGTTTTAGAGTTTTACTCATCTAAAGACTTATTGTTCTCCTACAGCTCGTGAAATCAGTATTTTTTAATGTTGTCTTAGACCTAAAGGCCAATATATTGGGCAACATATACCTGAAAATTTCTCTGAGCAAATAATTAAAAGCTAATTGTGACATGTCACTGCTTTTTTCACTTGTTGCTATGAGTCTGTAATACAAACCAGTTCTGCAGAACTCTCCTTCCCAGCCTTGATTACAGCAGCATTTTCCTGTGGGAGTGCAGTGCCCGTTCCTACAATGCCTTGAGCAGTCAGATGTCAGTATCTGTGCAGGCTGAGCTGTTCTTTTGCATTCTTCAGGGACTAAAGGCCTGAATAAAACCATACAAACCAAGCAAAGAGTTAAAAGTCGGGATCAAGGAGAAAAATTGTGATTTGTTTTAATTAAAGGCCTGATTCTCTGCTATAGTATTATCAGTGGGAGATTTCTTTTTTCCTCAGAAAAAACAGTAAGCATAGACATGATATGTTACAGTACAGAAAAATACAGGGCAAGTTGCTATTATCTCATATAACTGCCTTCAGAGATCTTCTACAAGATTAAGCAATTGTCCTTGAGAATTCTTGAAGCATGAACCTGCCAAAACCAGCTTGCTGAAGGTTCACATAGCTGCCAGCTTATCGCAGGCAGCATCTGATGGTGTCTTTTTGCATTCCTAGCTGATCTAGATTTCCCCTAAGAAAGGGGGAAGAGTAACCTGAACAAGTTTTATGTCACACATTATGACGTGTAATAATTTGGCAGAAGTATTACCTCTGTCTACAAATTCAGTTTTACACTGCTGGCTTTTTATTTCCATATTTTCATGGAATGATATTTGGATTGTGCTTTCTGGATGCCTATTTAAGCATCTGAACATCAGGAAAGACTTTGTCACTCTGAGAGTGACCACGCACTAGCAGAGGTTGCCCAGAGAGTTGTGGAGTCTCCATCATTGAAGATACTTGGAAGTTGTCTGGACATGGTGCTGGGAAATTGGCTGTAGGAGTCCCTGCTTGAGCCAGGGGGGTTGGACCAGGTGCCCTCCAGAGGTGCCTTCCAAACTCAGCCATTCACCATCAGGTGATTCTGTGGAATGTATGCATGAAGGAAATTCTAGTTCAGCTGACTTAAAACATTTCTGATACTGGATGTTTTGGTTGGGGTGACAGGTTCATCCAAAAGCTACAGGTTCCCAGTAGAGGTACCATGCTTTGTCTCTGCTGTAGGTTTGGTTGCACAGGTACAAGTTTGGAAAAGAATGTCAGGATCTCTCAAGTGATCTAATCAAGTAATTGAATAGGAGCATCATGGAAAATTAAGTTAATTAGTGACAAATACAAAATTACTAATTTTCAGGGAAATCATCTGAACTACTGCCATAGATAGTACACTTGAAATGAGCAGGAAAAAGATTCTAAGAGTTTTGTGGAGAGCTTAGAGAAACCTTGGCTAAGTGTCCAGCTAGAATCCAAACAAACCAAAACAAAATTGTACGAGATAGAATAGAATAGAAAATAACATTGTTCAATATACTGACATCAGTATTACACCCCAGTTATATGCAAGTAGCTGGAATAGCAGCTCGTGCGCTGATTACCCTGTCAAATATTAAATTCCTAGAGTGATACTCCTGAGTGGAGGAGAGGATGGTATTTGGAGCCTGAGAAAGAACGGGTATGACGGAGGTGCAGAAAACAGTGACAAAAGAAAAAGAGGAGAAAAACTGGGCATTCTTGTTTATCTCCCATTTCAACATCAGAAGAAACATCAAGGAGAAAAAAATTAAGCTAAAGGAAATAAAATTAACTAGGTGAACTCGTGGCTTCTAAGATCTCGAAAGGTATCTGAAGCCTATGTTCTACTAGGATTTTAAATAGATATTTCTGTGCACAATGGGGCCATTCAAAGTAATATTAGATAGGGTAAAAATAATTTTTTAAAAAATAAGCATTCATACCTAAGTCCCTCACTAGCTGACTGGGCTTACATTTCCCCCTCCCATTTTGGCAAGCATCTTGTTAATGGTCCATTACAGGGTTTCTTGCATTTTTCTTTGAAACAGAGTAATACAGTACAGGCCCACTGGTTTGTTTCAGCATAGCACTTTCTCTGCTCAGTCTTAATTACTACCATGATTATTTAAACATCCACACACGAGAACTGGTTCCCCAAAGGTGTTAAGGACAGAAAGAATGTGTAGATGCTTCTTTAGCATAGCACCAAGTCCTGATTTCCAAAGCATTTCTGAGAATCAGACTGAAGGTCCTGTATTATTTAAGGGCTTTGAAACATGTTTTGACACCTTTGGTGCAGCATATTTGAAACCCTTTCAGTTTGACTGTTTACATATTTCCACAGCTGTCTTTTAAATATAATGCATTATTTTTTTGACCTGTAAGGAATTCCAGTTCTGTAGTAATGAGTGTATTACATATGATCTGGTTAGAAAGTTTCTACACTTAAAAAATTATATGCAATATTTACACACAATGCTATTTGAGAAATGGTTCTAGAAAATAATATGATTTTCAGTGGAGACTTGTTCAGATTTAAAGTAAAAAGATCTGTCTTCTAATTCTAATTTGAAATTATTTCTGTATAGCCAACTGCATAGGAGGCAACATTATGTGTCACTGTTAAAGCCCATTTATTTCAAGTTACTTTAAATAGGAGGCTTCTCTTTTTCTTCCACAACCACAGGAACACTACAGTGTTTAGCAGGAAGCATAACCTCAGGCTCCTGGAGCATCTCTTGGAAAAGAGCTCTAGTGGCATGTCTTTAGCAAAGGATGACCTTGTAAGTCACAGAGGTATTTTATTTGGGAAGATAATGATTTATTTTATTAATAGATGTGAAGTATTTATCTATGATAGTGCTAGAATATATGGTTCTTTTTGTATTTAATTAGGAAGGCAGAAGTCACACTTTTTTATATCCAGCTGAGCATGGCTGGTCACTTTTATGATTTAAAGTTTTCTACTGCTCTTGGTACTTGTGAATATAACCTTGCCTTTTATTCTACCATCAATCAATAACTTGCACTCATCAGCCTTGGATAATATTTATTAATGGTGGGGTGGAGTAGAAACAAAGATGGAAAAAATTCTGGTTGGCTGGGTGCCTTAGGAGAAGAGGAATACAAATGCAGCTGCAGCAGAATCCTCGTGTGTGAGAATCGCTGGGTCTCCTTAGCTGTGCTCTGGGAAAAGCCACACTTCTTTCTCAGGATTCGAGTACTGCTCTGGGACCAACACGTATCGAGAGAAAGCCTCTGCCCCACAGTGCTCACACTTCGCATTCTTAGGGCTTGAAAGGGGTGGAAATGTTCAGGCTCAGCACAAGTTGAAGTGAATCTCGCAAAGATAACGTTAAGTCCCAAAACTGACTGTTGGGACTCGATCTCTCCTGCACTTAGACAGGACCATGATTTTGTTTATATAACCAGTGCTTCGCTGTGTCTCCTGATGTGGAAAATGGAGGGGAGTAGATGGAGCCACACTCTGGGCTGGAGAGATTTTTTTTCCTTGTATCCCTCAATCTATAAAACTCTAAAGGGTACAGCTTGATTACTCTTACAGTAAGCACTATTTGGTCCACAGAAAGTCAGCCAAAAATGTAGCTGATAATGACTATTTATATGGTCTGTACAATTCTAGTTATCTTAAAGAGCTGTTCATATATACAGTACAGTACAGTATATCTTGCTTGTTAAAACAGCCTTTCATGAAACTGTATAACAACTCTAAATGTATGGAACATGGAGGAAAAGTTGTACTGGGGGCTGGGGCCTCGCTGCATCCCTTCACTGACGTGTGCAGTGAGCTGGGAATTCTTGACTGTGCAATGTGTGAAATCATTTTTGCTGCCTTACCATAGCTAGTAGAAGAAAGCAGCCTCTACTGTTAGTTTAGAAGCATATAAAAATCCAACATGCTTTAATAGATTAAAACTCATCCTGGCATAGCTCAGGACTTCATGCTTTCTTTAGTGCATCTCTTCACAGCTCCACTAAACACACAGAGTGATTTAGTTGCTGTATGTGCTATCCGTAACTCAGATGTGCATAAATCAATGCAAATGGAGGGCCAAACTCAGCAGTAAAACAATGGTACTGAACAGAAAACAATTCCTCCACCAGGCTTTTGACACAATATCAAAAATCTCTACTTCCCCACTAAAGTGAGGGAAAAAAAAGCCAGACAAAATTCCTGGATGTTCAGATTCAAACAAGAGACACTGCTGTAGAAATCCTGATACAAAATATATGGAATGTTATGCTTCGATTACCTGCACGTAAGATATTAGGTATTAGAATGAAGCTTAAGTATATCACCAACACTTGTGCATTAGTTGTTGAGGTTTTTTCCTTTATAAGGGAAAATGTCAAGAAAAAATAATTTTGTTTCACTCCTTGTCATAGCCTAAATTTACTACTTGTCATAGAATAAATACAGCATCTCTTCAGGTACAGCTTCTAAAATTAAAAAGTATACCTTTAGTCCTGGGAGAGATGCCAAAAGCTCGTTACTTGTCTCCAGATTTACTACATGGGAATAATGTGGAAAAAACTCACGGCTTTTAAGATTTAAACTCAGCAGCATATCAAATTTATTCTTATATGGTATACTTGTTCATGACCTCTAGTCTTAAGAAATTCTGTCATGTTTGAAAACTAGTCCCTAGTGAAGCCTGTATCAATGTTAATAGCTAAGAGGTCAATGCAACTGCTAAACAGTTTGTATTACTGTCAGGGTGGTCATGAAAACAACACCTGCTGCATGAGCACTTGGCAGCTGGGTCAACAGGCACTGTGGGAATTTATCAATTTAGGGGGCCACTTGCATAACACTTTGACTGATGAATTGGGAAAGACTGGCTTACTGGGCTAAAGCTGCTCTATTATGTGTGACTTTCTTTAGGATGGCAGAGGCTTCCTGCAGGCTCCAGAAAATAAGCAAAAGATAAACTGAGCTGTTTTTTTTCCTTATAAAGTGATAAAAAGTGAGAACTCCTTAATAGCCAAAGCTAGAAAGACTTTAAGAAAAGGGGGAAAAAAGTACGAAACCAAAACAAAAACTTTTACGGTCAGTGAGCTGTGATGTGATTGAAAAAAATCCTTAGGTTTTTCCATCGTGGTTACAAAGAAGTTTTTGTGAAGTACTTCTGTAAAGTGAAACTCTCTAGATTGGTATTCGCAAAAAGCTCTAATTTCTCTTTAGTGTCTCTTGTGGGAATAGTAACTGCATGTGGGTAGGTAAATGAGATAAGAATTTTGCATGCTCTGACTAAACTAAACATAATTAGACGTTAATTCTGGCTTTCCATTCCCTCAAATGACTTAAGGGATAGTAACTTTCTGAACAGAAAGAAATCATATGGCCCACCTGGGTTGGTGAGGGCATTCACCACCAAAATTGGCTCCTTCTACAGAGAATTTCCAGTAGGAGCTTTGGAGTTTATCTATAACCCATCAGAACTGAGTATCTTGATTGAGATTACTCTAAAACTGTGTGTTTCCATTTCCATAGTAATTAAAGTCTCAAACAGGGCTACACTTTCATAAATGCTTTTCTTCCGTCATACCACCAAACACTCCTGACTCATACTAAAAAATCAAATCACTAATGGTTTTCTAAAGAGCCTGAACAACATCAAAATGAGGCATGACCTAGATACTGTCCCTTTGTGTTTGAAATCAGTCTGTTTGGAAATGCTCTCCGACAGCGGAAATCCTGGAAGGTGATGATGGAAAGGATGATAAGTGGAATTATATACTCTGGAGGGGCATGAAAGAGGAGTGAGATGGTTTGAATCAAGTTCAAGTTTCAATCCAACGGGAAGCAGCTATTCCGGCTGTTGATATAAAACACATTGAAATCCAGATCTATAAGGTGTTACAGGGAGAGGAAGAGGAAATCTTCTTCTGTGTGCAGGAACACATACTCAGGCTCTGCCCTCTTTCATAAAAATCACCTGCTGGTTTCAGTGAACCATCTTGGTCAAAACAATTACTCATCCCCTTTGGAATCACTGTATCGATGGTGGCAAACTCTTAAAGCTTCACACTTTAAACTTCACAAGAGATACAGAACATCTTTTAAATGGAAAACTTTTGCATTGTCTGTCATTTTGAGAACTCTTCTCTGAATATCTTTCCTTTTATCTGTAATTGCCTTAGAAATTAAAGTGATCATATTATAAGTACTCTAAAAGAAGACTTACAGAGCCACTTTATGGCTGTTCTCCCACCATCCAAAGTTTATTTTCTTACTTCTTGGTCTAGTAATAATGTTTAAATTACAGACTGCATGGACCTATCAACAGATCTTACTTATTTAAATATTCATTTTCACAGTTGATTTTCTCCTTTCATCATGGTAGAAAAATGATTACTTTTTCTTTTCTAATGGGTTTGTCTCCTATTTTCTCTGTTATCAACTAACTGGAATCTTTGGACCTCTGTACATTTTCTGCATCACTGTTTACTTAGTTATTTTTTCTTTTGAATTCATCAATACTTTTGTGATTGATATTAGTATGTATTTTTAGAAACACAAAACACAACAGAAAAGTTATGAAACAGAAAGTAGAAAACTAGAAAATAAAAAGGTTTTGGTTTTCGGCCACAAAAACAATTTATAAAATGCTAGTATTTGCACTGACCTTCAGGATATCTGACTGACCCCACCTCTTAGTTGAGAAGAACATAAGTCTTTCTCCCTATATTTTCTCACTAGTTCCAACCCCTGGAAAGTAGTGGTAATAGGTTTTTTTGATAATCATCAAATAGTAGATATATTTTTCAGAGGCACACTTTTACCTGAAGAACTTCTCCTAACTGCCAGTTTAACTAATGTGCCCAGTGTTGGTTTTATGTGCTTTTAATTTTAATGTTTCCCACATCTCCTCCAACCTCAAAGTTAAATATGCTATTGGCCATACTCTTCTCTCGATGGGATTTTTGGTAATATGCAGTATATCTACATTTTGCAGCACCTCACATACTTAGGGCTTTTTTTAATCACTTCATTGTCCATGAGCTCTCAGGCACTAATGTATCATTATAACAACGTTTTTACAAAGAGAAGGATTATTTCACTCGGTGCTTTCAGTGGGAGTCTATTTAGTTATTGACATGAAGTATTTGGAAGAACTGAACAAAAGTTTTACTGTGGTACCTGGAATGCTGTATTTCAAAGGGCTTTGATGACTGTGGGATTCAGAACCTCTGTGTTGATCATGTTCATCAATTTGTCATATATCTCCTCAGTTTAACACCTCATTTCTGTTACATTTGAAGGATTGTTTCAGGATGGGACTTTCCCATTGCTGAATATTGAAAACTAATGCAAAGAGTTCTCTGGATTACTCTCATCTTCTGATCTCCTAATGTTTTAACCTGCCCACTTAATTCGGTTTTTTTCTATATCCAAGTAATAGATTTCTGTCTTAAGCTACATTTGCTACAAGAAAAATAGGAGTCATGGTCATGTTTGAGAACAACTTTGATTATCCAGTAGTTTTCTACAAGACAAGAGGACATAGCCTCAAGCTGTGCCAGGGGAGGTTCGGGTTGGACATCAGGAAGAATTTTTTCACTGAAAGGGTTTTTAAGCATTGGAATGAAGTGTCCAGGGAAGTGGTGGAGTCACCATCCCTGGAGGTGTTCAAGAAACACCTGGACATGGCACTCAGTGCTATGGTTTAGTTGACAAAGTGGTGATCTGTCAAAGGTTGGACTTGATGATCTTGGAGGTCTTTTCCAACCTTAATGTTTCTATGATGCTAAAAAGATGAAAAGAAATCAAATCCTGCACCTTCATGTAATGTTTATTTTTTAAAATAAAAGAATAATTTTGTAAGTTTGCAGCAGTGTACAAATGCAGAAGATGGATGGGTTTGCATGGAATTATTAATTTTCAGCAAGGGAATAGTGCAAGAAATTGTAATTTTGTTTTTTACATTGCCCCAGGCATGGAAGATTCTCTTTGCAAACTAACAGGTCTGCCAGGAGCCACCTCTCATAGGGTTTTTTTAATAAGTAATGAATTTCTAAGACATGACAAATCAATAGTTTGATGATTTTACTTTTGCCTGCTACTCATAGTCCACCTGTAGCATCTTGTGTTCTAGAAAGCTTATCGTGGTAGGGTTTATGTATATATTCGCTGTATTGGTATGGTGCACACCAGGAGGAGAAGCAACAAAATATTAACATGGAAAATAATATTATCTTGTAAATAACAATATTTTGTTACTAAAACTTTACATGAACATTTGCCAAAGCCATGGAATTTTTAAGTTGTTTAGAGGAGTGGTATAAACTTAGCATGGAATGGTAAATAGAGCTGCAATGTTCTTTTGTGGAAGTCACTCATTATCTTTCCCTTAAAATCTGCAATGGTGTGAGACTGAAAAACAACAAAACTCAAAACTTTGCCTGAATGAAAATTATCCCATGTTTCTGAGAAGCGTTACCAAAAACGATATCCCTTTGCCAGTCTGTTTAACTTCAACTGTGTGCCAATTTACAAAAGTATTTTATAGTTTTCTGGTTACTTTCACCAGTAACCAAACACAGTCTTGACCCTTTTCCATGCATGAAAACAGCCAACCGTGAGTGCAGCAATGGGAGGTCTGGCCTTTCAGGTATGTCAGCTGAAGACCACCCTACTGGAAGAGGTAACAAGAACAAAAAGCTGAGGTCAAACAAGGCAGCCCCATGTAATTAGATACTAATAGTGGATTTAGGGTGTAAAATTCACTTAAAACCATACACCAACAGACTAAACAACCCCAGGAAGAAAGGCAAGTTTTGTTCTAAAAAAATGTTTTCAATACCAGAAAGCATAAATAAAACATACATAATAACCTTGACTGACAGACTGCACTAACCTGCAGTAACATCTGCTTTCAAATTGTTTGCTGTAGTTTTGGGATAGTACAATTATAAAACACTGAAACTCCACTACCACTGAAACTCTACTGTACCTTATAGTACAATGTGCATCCAGTGTCATGGTTTTACTGTTGTATTCACTTGTTATCCCAGTAACAATGTTTAGAATTTAAGTTTGACAAGAAAATAAATTCCTCTCTTAACAGCAAAGCCAAAAATGGAAGTCTAACTGCATCTGATACTCATGGAGGAACATGCTGAAGTAGGTGCTGAACAAATAGGCAGCTGCTTTTGCAGGGTATGATGGGCTCAAAGTAATTATACAGCAAACTTCATTTCTGTTGGCTATTTCATTTGGAATTGATTTCTGATACTTTTGCAGGACAGATGTGCTACTTTTACACGTCAGAACTTGGTCTGATAGAGCAGCAAGATCCATCATGAAGAAAATGGTATTCCCTCAGCTAAAGTGAGTATCTGCTAGTCATCAGCTCTTATTGCTGCTGGGGCCCTGGGTCATGTTGGGAACTGGCTTTTTGCAGTCCTTCCAGATTCCTTAATATTTTCATAGCTCCAGCTGCTCTGCAAAGATCATGCCTTGAGGAACTTTGGTTTGATAATTTTCATTTATCCTCATTTTACAACTGGTAAATTAGTGTAAATAATTAGACCAATCCTATTAATTCCATGTCTTACAAATCACTTGAGTGGGATTTATAAGCCCTTTGGAAGCAGTTCTTTAAGAACTGTTAAAGAATTTTGTGTATTTCTGGCACAGACTCCAAGGACACAGGATTTCCCTCCTTGGTGCTCCAAGCCTGCCCAGGGAGAGACAGGTAATGGGAGGGGTGTGGAAGGATGTTGAATACCTGTAAGCAGAGACAACTCACACCTACTGAGAACTGAGTCCTCTCTGCTACTCTCCGTGGGTATGGTATCTCCTGCACAACGGAAGAGATGTGTGGGAAAGACTGAAGGAGTTCTTTAGAGGTTACTTACGGCGAAACTGACACTGGCTAGGACGGCCAAGTTGCTGTTCAGTACACAGAACAGGTATTGTCCCACAGTGCTGATCTTTGGAGCCAGCTTCTGTTGTGCACCGTCCCATCACGGTAGCAGGTGAGGGAGCAGCAGCACTGGGGAGAATTCCAGCATCTGCCTTCCATTGATGCTGTGTAACTTCTGTGGTACTTACAAATCATTTGGCTTCAGAACAACCAGGAGCATCTTTTACCAGTCCATGTGGTTCCACATTAAGTATGTCTACATCTCTATGAAAACATACTAAGAATATGCATCTAGGTGGGAAAGTGGGCAGCTTTCAGCACAATGTCAAAGTGTAAAAATTCCCAGAAGTTAGTGCCGGTTGCTCCTCTGTTGTTCTGACATTCACTTCCTCTGAGACAGTGAATCAATTCTGCTTGTTGCTGCTGGAACATTTGCTTTTAGAGAGCCCCCTGCATTGCGAATTTTCCTTTTTATTGATTGTCAGTATTGCATAATTCAGCCACATGAAGAGAACTGCAGTTACCTTCTGGTTTTTAACCTGCTGAAGGAAAGGCTGATCTCATAGAGAAATGCAGTGCTCACCTTTTTGGGTCAACAATCTTGTAGAGTTTTCCACTGTGAGGCTGTGTCATACTTTTACTGCTTGATAATATGTAAATCTCACCTGTAAGGGAAACCAGTGCAATAAATTAGTTCTCCTTTCCTATCACGTCACATAAATGACTTTTGTGATCTAGTTGTATGTGCCAAATGAAATTAATAAAACTTCAGAAGAAACACTGAAATATACAACAGAATCATTTGCTATTTGAAAATTTATGTAAGAACTTTCCCCAAACTGATGCTAAAACATGAAAAATATTCTATCATGAGAGTTTTTTCTTTCATATAGTATAGAATTGGTTCAAAAAATTAAATTTGTGAGGAAGGGAGAAGAGGGCGATCAGTCTGCTCGTGCAATATCTTAGCCCCTTAAGTCTGTAATGCTGGGAATAAAGCAAGTATTTTATACTTTGTGTCATAGTGAGTGACACGGTTCACAGCATGTGAGACACAATAAGGACTTTTGCCCCTTGCAACAACACATTCTCTTCTCAGTTCTTCCTACAAGGCTGCTGAGTTGTAGCTGAGAGCAGTGTAGACAGCTGTGGCACAGGACAGATAGCCTTCTTCTTAAACATTTACTATAATTATGAATACTTCAGCAGGAATTACTGATAAGCCTTATGATTTAAGAACAGTTCTTTTAGTATTTACCTAATTCATCTTCTCCAAATCCCAAGACAGGGCCTGAAAAGAAACCTCTACATGAGCCAGTGTTGCCAAGACAGAGGGGTTTCTCTTGCCACTGTTTGGTTGCAGGACTCTGTTGCAGCGTTAAAAAATTTCTATATTGAAAAACACATAAAACAAATTGTTATATGACATTTTGAGCAGAGAGTTTTCATTGTCCAGATAAATAAGTAAACACTTGCTGCAAGTAGCTTCATAGATACATCAGTGCAGTTCCTTGTCTTTCCTTGATTTTCTGTACTTTTTTCCAAGGATTAGGTATGTTCTGTATGTAACCATTCATCAGCATGCTGTGCTATTTTATTCCCAAATCTAGAATCTAATCTGTGTTACCATGCTGATAAACTGGCAAAGTGACACAATATACAAGCCTGTTGGTGTTGCTTTCTACAGGCAGCTGAGTGACTAAATACACCTTACACTTTACACACATTTTTGTTTAAGAGTGAGTTGTACAAAACCTACCCGTTGCGGTCTCCAAACACGTAACTTCCATAGAGCCTCTCTGACTGGCAGCCCCGATACACAAATCCACCAACCAGGGATCCACTGCTAAATGGTTTGAATTCTAGAAGTGAGGGCTCACTCTCTGAAACAGAACTACCATAGCATTAGATCATATGCTTTTTCACATTGATGCACATTTATGAAAATGTTACTGCTTCAAGAAAAGAGATTAATTCCATTTAAAGGTTCCTCAGAATTCAAGATGTGTTGCCAGAAATGAGATGTTAAAAAAAAAATCAGAAAATTACAGCAAAGGCTGGTTGTGAAACAATCCATTAGAGATTTCAAAAGGAGGGGCTTTAATTGCTTTCTTCCATGTGCACAAGCTGGGAGAATAAAACTACGTAAAGATTAGGCTGGACTTCCACTGAAATCAATTTGATTTAATTTCTACATGTCAATCCAGCCTGCGGAATGGATCTCATGAACTTGAGGAATAAAATAACCCCTGTTCTCTGTAGAGTCCAGTATCTAAAAGCAGGAATTCCAGTGATTTTCAGTAGAACTTGTTTTGAAGGCTTTTCAATGGTTTGAGAAACTTTCCAAATCACAGTTTTAAGCATGGTATGTGTGTTGCATCCCATAAAACATTGGTATTACTGGCTGTACCTTCTCATGGTAATTTATTTTATGCTGCTGTAGTGGTTGTTGCAATTCCTATACTTTTTCCCCCCCTTTTTTATTTCACAAAACCACAGAGTTTAGTCCTATCAAATAATTCTTCAAGGAAGTTTCAGTGTTCATGTTCCTATTCATGCAATCAAATACTGCTTAGGGTACAAGTAGGCTCCGTTTGACATGCTAGCTGCATACTTAAAAAAAAGCCATAGCCAATAGACCATTTTTTAATAGGAATATTTTTTTAGTCAGAGGGCTATCTGCAAGTCTTTGATAAATGCATTTCCCAGATTGTTCTACATGAGTTAGAGCTGAAATTTTATGGGGGAGAAAAGGATGGTGAACTCTTTTTATTGAAGCCATTGACCCACAGCCTTGTATTAATATTGGCAAGCTGCTCTGGATAGACACAATATTGCTTAGTTTACACTCTGCAATAAGGATGCAGTCAAAATTCCATTGGAGCAGTGGTTAACCAAATATTATTCTTTGGTTTGGCTTTTATAAAACAGACACAGAAAATACATGCAATAACTGAAGTAGTACAATTGCATTATGCTATTGTGCACTGTTGTGCCAGCCAGCACAGCTGCTTTGCTTTTAAGGGAAGTACAGGTGGGAGAACCTCGGGATGTGAATTAGGAAGGGAAATGCTACATTCCGGGAGACAGGCTAGTTCTCCATGCCTTTACACACCGTTGGCATTTATCACATGTTACCATCAGGAATTTACAAGCTGCTAAATGGGCAGTCAAGGCAGGTGATAGCTCAGAGGAAGGGTCACCTGGCTTGCCTGAACTAGCAAGCGATCTTGGTGAGCACCAGAGTTAAACATCAAACTGAGATTGTGACTGACAATCATACTGATTCAGAGAGAACATGAAGCCCTTTAATATATACTCAGTCCCTAACTGAGTATATTTATCCTTTTGTTATCTATTCTAAACTAGTCATTTATTATGAAGTAGTAGCATAGTGCCTTTTTCTAAGTTTTTTATTTTTAGTAACATTTAAACAGAGCTCAGTCATTTCCGTTTGGTTGGGGTCTGTTGTTGTCTATCTCACTTTTTCCATTATAAGAGGCACATTACATGAGGTTTCCATTCTCTGTCTTAAAAGGTTATTTGTGAAAGACTAAGAATACATTTTCGTCATTTCCTGATATTCCAAAATATTCTCTTTGTGAGCCAAAATATACAGCAACAGTGAGATCTTTGACAGACTAGCAACTGTCAAATTTGTTAAATCTTATTTACATGATATTCTACACCAACAAGAACAAAGCTGAATCAGTTCAATTTGGTTTTGTCTTGCAGCTTTCATCTGCTTCTACATTGAAGTTTTCTCTTGAAAAGATAGAACTTTTCACTTCCATGTCTGATAAGTTACCTATCCTATATATGCTGTAAGTTTCCTATCATGGCTATACAGTCCTTTATGTATTCTCCTCTGCTTTCTATTTATTATTGCATGGACATTGAAACTGACTGTTGCCAACAGCTTTACCCTGGATAGAACTTACCATAGTCTTTACCCTTTATTATTTGTAAGATCCTTGCTGAAGACCTGTTCTTTCCATTTGAATCTGAACAAAGTATAGTTAAATTGATGTTTACATCTGTTGGGTGCCGGTCCACAGCACAACTGTAAAACAACAAAAAAAGAGAAAATCCATGAGAAAGGTGAGTTCATAACATGTAATTATCAATATGAAGCATTACATTTTAAAGTATTATTGTTTCTTTGTGGTACCTACTCATTTGAGGGACCTATTCCATGCTGAGCCAAAATACCTGAGAAATGTGTTAAATTTATATACAAGAGATAATACAACTTTCCCATTCCTACACCATTTCTGTGTAATGTGAAGTAAAACAATTTTTCCCTAGTGATAAAATGTAGTCTGCTCTATAGCACCTGAAAAGAATAGTGCCTTAACCAAGGTAAATGAACTTACATGGTGTAGGAATTTTGGACTGTTAAAAAGTCCAAAAATCAACTCCTTATCTGAGCAACTTGGCTTTCTGATTTTTTTCAAACCATGACTTTAAATGTCACTTCAGTACTACCACCCACCTAATTTGCTGAATTATGTGTTGTTTAGTTAAAGCATTGTTCTCCTCCTTGCTATTGTTTAGATATCACCAGATGTTCTCATTTGTTTTCCACGTGCCTTTTTTTCCCAGTCAAGATTCCCATCTCAGCTGTACTTTACCAACTCTCTGCTTTAAGCTCTGTTCTTTCACAAAGGTGCAAAAATGCTGTACTTTGTTTCTGTCATTTTGGTCTTGACTTGTAGTAGTTGTGCATGCTCTTCTCTTTCCCCTTTGCCAATGTACGTTTGTTTCTAACAGTGACATACGTGTGGAGGTGGAGGAGTGGAAGATCCAAAAAGTTCATGAGTGCTTTTATTATTGAAATACTGCTGCCTGAGTGTATAAAAAAAGGCCTGGTTGAAAACAGTGTCTACTCTGGAGTGATTTCAGTTTAATTGAAACTTACTTACCGGCCTGGATTGTGGAGTCCATGTGCAAAAATCTCAGGAGGTTGGTTCGTGCTGTTGAAGTGTGGGTTGCTCCGTGGGATGGAATAAGGGACGTTGCACAGGTCAGTATTGACGTCGAGGCGCAATACAGAACCTGTAAAATCACTGAGAGAGTTGGAGGGTAAAATAATTGGGTTTTTAAAAGTATTTTACTGGTAGGTTTAATCCATGTAATACTAGAGTGAACCAGCAAAATAAACGACCCACTTTACTGATTAGACACATAGAGATTGATTTTGTGGTAGATGCAAGTCCACAGAAGAGTAGCAGAGCCCATCCAAGATTCAGTTTGGCAAATACCTTTCCTTCTTATGTGCAGACTAAAACACCTCTGACCATGTTGTTGGGAAGCAACTTGATCATAAGAACAACTTTCCAAACATCAAAATTGTTTATGGCTTCAAATATAAGGCTACTAACTCTTTTATACTGTGTGTCATCTTATGTAACTATGGATATTATCACTTTGTAATTACATAATGCTTTTTGATCACACTTTGGATCCTACTCTTGAATTCAATGATTTCTACTCACAGTACAATCCAAAGACTAATTATAGAAAAAGAAAGTGAGAAAAAAAATGCATTGTTTGAAAGGAGATGCTGATACTTTTTTGTAAGGATTCAGAACTTTCTTGTTATGTGAAACAAGAGAAACTAAAATGTTTTAACTTACATTTATGATTGTGATGGAGGAAAGAAGTAGAAGAAGAGTGCCTAAACTCTTTTTATAAACATGAAAAGATCTGATGTTTAAATTCATTCCTTTCTGTCTTTCTTCATCATTAATCTGTTTCAGTCTCCCCTTGTTTTACATTAATTTAAAACCTGGTACTACAATTGACCTCTGGTCTGGGTTTTAAGTATATCCTTATACTTAAAAAATACTTAAAAACCACAGGATCACCCACAATTCTGCTGAGCCACAGAAGCCTTTAAGCACAATAATAGCAGTCTATCCACTGGTAGTTTTTGTACCTTAAGCCATCCATCTCCTCCATGTCATCTAGAGTGATCATGCCATCTCCAAGGAAAATGTATAGGAAGCCATCTGGGCCAAAGAGCAGCTGTCCTCCTAGATGTTTTCGATGTAGTTCTGCTACTTCTAAAAACACTCTTGCTGTCCTCATGTCAACTTGGTGTGGATTTTTCCTGCAAGTTAAAGATATGAACACAGTTTTCACATTTCACTGTTATTGTTCTTCTTTCTAAAAATCCACTTGACTCATTCAAATGATACTTTGAGACGTGGATGTTGTAACTTGATGGAAAAATGCCTGACAGTTATTTCTGAGAAATTTCAATCTTCTAGCATTCACAAACAATTATTTTGCTGCCTATACACAATAAGTAGGAAGTAATTATAATTAAAAAATGACAAAATAACTGGAAAAAAGTCTTAAAAATAAAAAAACACTGTACTTACCATCATTCCAAAACCAAAGTTTGAAATAAAATCCACACTAGTTTTTTTGCAGGTGCCTAAGTTTATACATTGTAAACCTTATATTCATTTTAGAAATCAGAAACACTAAATGCAGAGGTTGCTGAGAAATAGAGAGTTTGTGAATTTTAGACTTCTACTGATACCTGGATACTGTGTACTCTACGACCCTAAGGATGTGGTCATGAGGTCCAATAGCCCACCGTTCTTGGTTGGTGGTATAAGACACATACAGCTTTCCATTTTTCTTGTAATTGGGATGGAATGCAAGGCTTAACAGTCCTCTTTCATCTCCTCCCTGCAGTCAAATAAAAAACACAAAGAATTGTGAAGTTAATTATGTTCTTTATTGTGTTTCAGCTGGAACCCAAAAAAAAAAAAAGTTTCTTTCTTGTGGATAATCTTTGCCCAAACTCTTTTATTTCTTTCCTGACTACTGCACAAAAAGGATTATAAAACATTTCACTTTGGGGAAGTCTTTAAGAGTTAGAACAAGACAATTGCCTTATGTAGTTATCTATGCACAAGTCTGTTACGCCACTTTTGTGGAGTGATTTGTGTATGTAATCTTTGGGAAGCCATGAAGACAAGTTTAAGTGCTGTGAAGGATTCTTTGCTGGGTTACTAGGTTGCTTGTAATTCGTAGAAGACGAATAAAAAGGTCTATAATCAGCAGTCACTTCTAATCCAAGTATCCAAAACCTAAAACATAGCGCTGGCTGCCAACTCCCACTGTCTTGGCAATATGTTTAGAAAACAGTTAAATTGCTTGTGTAATATGTAAACCTTTGTTTTACCCTGGAGGCAGCAACATCAGTTGTCACAACTATGGTGGTCTGTTCATCATAGCTGGTGTACTGTAGGTAATAAGCAGCCTTGGTCTGTGTGCAGAGAAACCATAGTTTTACATGTGGTCCCTCACTGGAAAGGTTTTTTGTTATTTTTAAAAGTAAAAATAGAAAAAACTCAGAACAACTTTCTTTTGTTATTATGTTTGCCATGAAGATTAGTACAGTTATATGTTAAGCATCCAATCCATGTAATGTACTGTGACAATGCAAATACCCCGTGAACTTAAATAGAAGGCAATTTTCTTTTTGGCTTCTAAAACACTTCTAAAAATGTACATACTATTACTACGCCTAAAACTGTGTTTGTATAAATGAAGAATAAAACTTAGATTCATTTGTTGCTCTTGAGGCAATACAGGGAGCGAAGCTGAGGCACAGAAATAAACACAGCACACAGATAACAATTCCGATTCAATTCATATATGTGATTATTCACAAGCTGATAGTTGTTTTGGAGTTTAGCTCAGGGCTTGCCAGCCCTTCCAAACTAGAATCAGTGACTCTGTTGTAGATTCAAGTGCTCCAGTTCTGCACCCGTAAGGAGACAACGTTTTGCAACTCTAACCACACCCAAGATAACTAATTATGAAATTTTAAATTATAAGAGAGAATGAAGCTTTTAAAATGCATTTACACTTCAGAGTGATGGATGGGCCTGTCTTCCTGTTGAAAGTCATCCCACAAAGGGCCTAATTGGGAAAGTGCACAGCTTTAATTTATTTTAATTCAACATGATTGCTGTACTTCCTTTTTAATCACAGCCACCAAAGAGAAACCTGAGTCAGAAGTGGAGATGTAAATAGGTCAAGAGATTTCCATACAAACAGATTTGTACAATGAAATCTGGATCCTGCTAATTTAGAGGCAGGCAAAATTTGCCAGTTTGTTTGCTAGAAAAATTTAGTTTCAGGGGGTTATCAGAGAGGTTAGTTTTGAAAGTTTAGTTAGAGCTGCCAAATCAGTTGCAGTCATCATGGATGAAGGGACTGGCAATCCAGCTCTTTCTCCCTTATGAGCCAAAAATAATTCTGCAGCTGAGTCTGAACTGATTGTAGATATTATTGTTTGAGTTTCTAAGGGTTTTGACCAAGTTGCTCTGATAAAGTCTGAAGCAAAGGGAGGCAAATCAGTTGCTTTGGGAACAGGAAGGCATATTTCAAAGATTCCTGATGAATGATTCTATCTGTTGTGCCCAGACAAAGACAGTCCTATTTCTTCTCCTGAGAGATGAGTTCAACTCATTTAAGGGCCCAGGAATGTCAATGAGTCACACTAGCTCTGCCATGCAAGGTGAGTTATTGAAGGTATTAGTAAGAAAAGATCTTTTTGTTACTAAGCTGAAGATTTTATTTAGTGCTTGATGCCATGGCAGCCGTCTCAGTGTGAAAGCAAAGTTGTTGAAAGCGTAAACAGGTGAAAATTAAATTAAGAGCTTTTAATGAAGTACACATGCAGCAAGAACTTGAAAAATGGATGAAACACGGGACCTGCAAGGTAGTAACTATGGCAAGATGCATTCATAGGACTTTTACTCATTGCTGTCTTGCATGATTCTGTTAGGCTGCAATATATCTCTTTGTTTGTACATTGTTTCTATTGCTTCTTGAAAAGTTACACTGCTGTTTTTCAAAGTCGGATAGACATTTTGTTCTAAAAAGTCTATTTACTCATGCAGTTAATAAAAACTTTGTGAATATCCCTCCAAGATACTGAAATCAGTGCAGCATCAAGCCGTTAGTTGGCTTACGTTCAACTAGAAATCTGGATGAGTTTTTCCATATTTAGTTTTCCTGGTTTTAGAAACTGATTGTTCATGTGTATTTTCAACTTTATCACTTAGTGGCAAACCTGTTCTTTCCAACCAAATCACTGCCACAACTGCCACAGCTTTTGAAATGCCCTCTATGTGCCAAAAAGTACATAGTTTTCTGTAGTGTTGTCTCGTATGCCATGTGGTAAATGGAGAGATATCCAGCAAAATCCCTTAGGAGTAGTCATTTTAGTACTATCAAACTGAATAATTATGTACAAAATTTCAGACTTTTCTCTATAGAATATTCCTCACACGTACTTTTTTTTATCAATGGACTTTTGATGTGAAACCAGCATCCCAGGCTGTTCAGTCTTTCCTGGGGATACCGTGTGTCGAATATCTGTATCTTTTTCTTGGCAGGTTAATAAATTACTGGCATCCTTTTTTTTGAAAGTTTCCCTTTAGATGAAACCAGCAGCAACAAACTGTAGATGATAAAGCAGCTTATATGAGATTCTGCACTGCACTATTTGATGGAATAACCATTAATGTTTGTCAGTTGTATAAGGAAGGGCAAGAAGAATGAGGCAAATCTTTGTATTCCATTGGGATGTCTGTTGAAGACAAAGAATGATGGTTGGCTGAAATGAATATTAATTACTTAAACATACTATGGACTGGGGCCAATGTGAAATTTGTGTCGTAACTAAATCTGGCAGCTCCCACTTTCGGTGTCTGCCTGTGCTGCTCTGTAGCTTGAACTCTCCCCTCTCCTGTTCGTGGCAGTGACACCTTCTGCACCAATACTACATTTCTTCCAAAACTGATTTCCTCGGGCCAGGTACCTTGGACCTTTAAACCCCAGTTTGGTCTAGTTTAAGACCATAGCCATGAAAATAATTTAATCAGAATTCTATAAAGTCAGTATAAAGCCAAGTAAACATTAAAACAAAGTGTTTCTATATTTTTCATTTTTAAGTGGCTGTTTCTTTTTGCATTGTAATTTCATAATTATAATATGAATATAATATATTTACACTTGTAAAAATGTTAAACAAGTGCACAACATGATCCACTTTGTACTTTGACTCACACTAAGAGAAGTCACTTGCATTGTGAATGCTGCATGAGAAGCATGTTAATACTGGATTTTTATAGAATGGTGCTATTTTCGTGTAACCACTCCTTAGAAGTGGCCTCTGCTTCCAATTTGTGTGCTTTCAAATGTACTCTGGTATATCTCTGATATTATATAGACAGAAGTTTTATTATATTATTAAGGTATTATACTTTTCCTATGATACAGAAACATATGCTGCACTTATTTTTAAAACATGCTGCCATTTAATTATGTCAATATATGTGTTATTACATATAGTAAATACAGAGAAATATAGAAAGGAATGCTTTAACTGGTATTTTGAACTATTTAATTTAAAATAGATCATGTTGTAAGTATGACCCTTAATTATGTATCCTTAGTAGTAATTAATGCTAGTAAGCAAAACCAGACATGATCATTTATTTCCATTACTCTGTGTGGCTTAATAGTAAACAATGTAGGTAGCATATTCCAAGTTTTCCTTTAAAATTGATTTCAAAATGCACTCTTTATATAATGCTTATAAAATTATGGTATTTATACTTAACAGTACTATTATGGTATATATATATATATATAAGGTATATTTGGTATAGAATGGTATTTATACTTAACTTTTTTGTTTGGACAAACCCACTTTCATGTTGGAATGGAGTAACAACCTTTTTTAAAAGGGGTAGTACTTAAATTATGCGAATTCAACACTGACTTAATATTTTAACTCGAATGTCTTTATATCATTTGTTTTCATCTATTATTATAGTGCAAATGCTGGGTAAGTTGTTGAAGTAATAGTCACCTTTAATTTAGTTTATTTCATATGTAATAAATAGCATAACCAATATGCCTTACCAAGTGTTTGATCTTAAGGAGTTTTATTTGTAAAAAACATGGGCGAAGGGTGTAAAATCTCTTATCAGGCAGCACCATCTGAACTCTTCAGAAGGAGATTCAGGAGGGCTGAAGATCAGTGTCAGGTATTCTTCTCAGCAGGAAGTGTTTGCTTAATCGCCGTGTTTTGGAAATTTGGCCCCAGCACAGGATAGAAACGTGACTCCAGCAGAAGCAGAAGCCTGCCAAGGTCTGCTGCAGGGGTACACCCTGCCCTTCAAGCTGCACCACCTATTCTGAGCTCCACAAGAGGGAATTGCCCCTGCCGGGTGGAAATACAGCAAATGTAGAATGAAAGGAACAGAAGTTGTCTGGGCTGCAGGCAGGCTGCAGGAGCAGAGCCCCTATTAGACTTCTTGGGTGTTTGAGGACCCGAGTGCTTTGCTATCTGTGGGGCCTGAGGCCTCTGGCAAGGGAAGGATTTGTAACCTAAGACATTCACCTTAGGGGAAAATAATTACACTGATGTCATGGCTCAGTATGGTCTACATACTAGACCCTATCTCCAAAGCATTTCCTTTTTCCTCTTGTGTTGCAGAGCTTCACTTTTTTCCTTGTTTATAAAGGGCTTTGCAGTTATCTAAGGATTTTTTAAAAACATTTTCATTATTTTTTACTGATTTCAATGAATGCACTATTTTAATACTTGACTTTAAAATAACTTTAGGTACAGGAGCGCTTGACAATTAAATTTATACATGAGAAATACTTAGAGGGCTGTACTCTGACTTGGAATTTAAACACAAAACCTGCTGAAGTTAGAGATGCTTTTTATTCATTTAGGTGCAGGGTAGGATTTAGCTGAAAATGGCTAAAGTGCATCCATCACAAAGTTTTCTGTTCTGAAGTTTGATAGCACTTCCACTTGAACCCTAATTCTTCTTTTTCTTCTTACTTCTGTTGCAGCAAAGACAAAATTTTGACATGGGGGATCATTTTTTTTCTTTTCCTTACCTTCGCAGTCCTTTGAAGATACCAGCCACTAAATGCAGGACCTTTCACTTCTAGTCCTAGTCCTTTGTACTTATTTTTTTAATTTCTCAACTCCAGATTTTGCTGTTCTGCTGGGCAAGTCTTTAGTTTAATCCAAATGACAATCCTCGTCCCCTGATAATACAATTCTTTCTTCCCGTCCTCCTAAAGAAAGTACATGAAACTTATAAATGCAGATGCCAACCCAACACAAACCCACAGCTTGCCTCCTTCACACTCTTCTGGTGCAACAGAAATCCTGCTTTCGCAACTCTCCCAGTTATTGGTTGGGAGCAGCCAAAAGCTTTGAGACTGCCCAGAGCCAGCCAATAATTGAGAGGTTCTGGGCAGAGTGACATACGGCTGTGAGTGTGCTTGCAAGGAGGTGGCCATGAGCCCATGTGAGGTCTGCATCTGGACTGAGAAACTTTATGTACTGCACTGCTTTAGGAGAATTGGAATAACAGAAGACAGTGGAAATCAGTCCCGGAAGAGGGAGATTCAAATAAAGACCAGATGATTATTGCATTCAGTAAAGCTGGCTCAGGAAGGTGTGAATTACACACTTTCCTGCACCACAGAGGCCTCTTGAGCTGTAAGCAGCATTTATCCTCTGGGAACACAGGTGGTGATTCCACCTCTGTCCCCAGCTGGATTTATTTTCAAGGAAGCTTTACATTCCACCAGCAACTCAGTGAGTGGTTCACCAGCGGAGGCCACTATGGGAAGGTGAAAAATAAGCATGCTCCTTCTCAGTTCCCTGGCACGCCTCCACTTTCTGGCCTTTTATTTATTTATTTGGCATATCTGCTCTCCTACACTTTTCAGCATTCTTCCACTACAGACTGTCGTTCCCTGACAGGTTTTCTGCTGCATTGGTTTGAGGTCTATTGTGTTGCAGAATTAGCCTTCCAGGACAGCGAGAAAGCTTCCTTCCAGTGAATGAGAATGCAGTAAGTGTTCAGAAATTTACTGACCATGAAAATCCTTCATTAATAGGGGAGAATAGACTTGATGACCTTTTGTATTTTTTCTCCTCCTTTCTGTTGCTCTGAAGCTTTACCCACCTTTCCACGCTACTTCTGTGATAAAGGCAAATTTTACAACTCTCTTTCAGTGGGCAGTCCAATAAAACTGGCTCAGATGATACCCCACACAGAACAGACTACGTTCCAATTAACATTCACAAACACATGACATGATGACACAACACTAATAATCCCTTTTCCCAGTCACCAAAACTGTGGCTTTACCTCTTCTAATCAAGAATGACTTTTTTAAACTTACACCCTATTTTGATGCTGACTTTATTTTTCTGTAAACACACAAGCGATACAAATTAATCTTATTAGTGATCTGCTGTTCTACCAATGTTCTAATTTGACTATGGTCCTTTCAGCCATCTGTTCTGGTTTTCTCATGCTCTCATTCCTTCACTATGTATATAAAACTTATCTTTACTTTTCAGTAGGACATTCAATAGCATTTTTCATTTTGCTTAAATTACAGATTAATGGCAGAGAGTTGTCAAAAGACTCTAGGAATTATAATTCAATACATAAGTTGCCTTTTTTATGGCATGACATTTCAGCCAATCACTGCTGTCACTTTTGTCCTTCCTAAGGATAAAAATATACTATGGAAAAACAAAAATCCTACTATCATGCAAAGATCTTCTTGAGCTGCTAATTTTAATAAATGTCGACAAAAAAAGTCTACAGCACTTTAAAATGTGCTGTAAGATTTATTTTCTTTTCTGCTGAGAGAGGGAAAAAAAGAGGATGAATGGTGACACAGAGCAAATTTGACAGTGCTTATGTAAAATGAACGAACCTACAACAAATTCTATACTCCGATAATCGAAAACAAATTCATGCTGTTTTACCGTGACCACTTTATATGGAAATTTAGGGATATAATTCAGAACAGAATAACAGCAATTATCATACTCTCTGCATTAAATTAAAACCAGAAATGTTGATCTGTCTAATTGTAGGCATTAAAAAATAACTAGTTTCAAAAAAGAGGGATGCAAATGGAAAGATGCCATGATGACATTACTCTTACAAGCAATTCTGCCTTTCTCCTTTGGCTCTCAGTGCTAAACTGTCACCTATTAGAGCAGATACTTGCTTTTTCTGGTTGCAAAAGGAATGGTAGATTCATGTGAGCTATGTATTTAAATATTGTGGGGCTGGGGGAGAAAACAGAAAACCACAACCAGCTTGAAGGAAAAAAGCTATGGATTTCCACTTAGATTGGTCTCCATGTCCTTACTGTTTTTTGCATGCTAATGGGTATTAAAACTTGCTCAGCAAGTGACAAAAGTTACTAAGTCTGCATCTTGCAAAAGAAATGGTTAAAAAAGAATTTAAAATCACCCCTTCAACAGGATACATTTTGGCAGAGGGTAATAAAGGGCTAAGGAACTTTATTCAGTCCAGACCATTTGTGTTTCTTTGCCAAGTATTACTATGATAATCATTCATGTTTGCAACATAACCTGGATTAAACTGTGGCCTTTATGAGCTCTGTCACTATTTTGAGAGAAGAGTTCCATGGCTTAGCAAAATGATGCTCATCTTTGCTGTAAAATATAATCTTCTTCATTGAAGGTTATTTCTTAAGCAAATTTCTGGCTTTAGTCACTAAGGCTCTGAAAGTACTTATCAAAGGCTCTAAAATGATTTCTGCAAGACATTTCAAATCTCCTTTCCTTCTTATTGTAAGAAACTAGAAAATTGCATTATCTGAATGGTTTTTAGTAGGGGAGTGGGAGAAAACTTGAAGAATAGAAGTTCAACTAACATAAAAATACAGGAGAGAGATGGGAAGGATATAAAAGGTTAACTGCAATTGATGCTTATACTCCACCTATGATCTTGTCTGAGATTCTCTCCTGAGGGCAGAGACCCCATGTAGAACGTGAGGCTTTGCCTGCAGGCCCTGAAAGACGGAAACTTGTCACTATTTTTCGGCTGCCAAAAAATGTGTGTGCAAATCCTCGCGATAAAGCAAATGCTATTCTGCTCCCTAATATCCGAAGAACTTTCGGACTCTGAAATCTGGATGCATGGAGAGGCGTATTTCAGCCTATATTTAGCATCAGCATTCGGCATAGTTTTGATAATAACGTGTCATATCTTCAAAGCAAATGCTGGTTGCACGTGCTGCTGGTTTTCTCAGTAAAAAGCAAAGTCAGACTTTGTGTTTAGAAGCTCTGTAAGTGTTCTTCAACATTTTACCAGCAGACATACAACAGCACTACTGGATGAAGGCTAGCCCACTCTGTTATGTCTTCTTACTCCAGTACTGAAATAGTTTATATCTACGTTCTTTGGCCATTCAGCTGTTCCAAGAAGTAAACAGTCTTGTCTTACTGGCACAAATGCAAACAGAAAACCCATTTGGATGTCCAGCATCTGCTACTGAGTTTTAAGCTTCCACACGTGAGTGTGAGCATTGGAACTGTATTTGTTATCTGAAATCAAACTCCTTGAAATATAAAGACTGCACTTTTTGGAGTCCTGGTACAAACGCAGCTAGAAAAAATCCAAAAAAGGCTATGGTTGTATTTTTTCAACAAAAATCATGCCTGTGCACCATTTGTACCTGGGTCAGAAACACATTTAAGCATTGAACCCCCACATTTCTGAAAAGGCACTGAATGGGAGCAGAGAAGAAAAAAAGCATTTGAATTCTCTGATACTACCCAAGGATTTTTCTCACTGTTTCTCTGCCAATCCCATCAGCCTCCTGGTGCTCCAGGAGCTGTGCAGCCCCAGGAGCTGTGCAGCCCGAGGGCAGAATGGCCAGTGAGCAACTTACCTGCACTACTGCAGTTAAGCTTGGCTTTAAATGCTGACTTAAGCAATTATTTTCGTTCTTTCAGTAAGTCTAAAAAATATATGTAATGTGCCAGCTACCTGAAAACAAGGAGTAAATAAATCCAGAGATATCCAGATATTTTCCACAGACATTTTGCGAACACCAGAGGAAGCTAAAATAATCAGGCATTTTCTGTGGATCCCTCATATAGGTCTTGTCTTTACCTCTCAACTAAAATAGTGAGAAAAATATTAATATTTTGGAGAGAGACGTGAATATTTTTATGAAATGTGCCAAGTGGAAAAACCAGGGTGGTGGAGGATATACGGTTTGCTCTCCATGACTAGAATCTGTATATAAGAGGAGAATGATGGCAATCCACAGCCGTGTTGACAATTCAGACATACAGGAAATACCCTTGTAGGAAACTAATACCATCTGGGTTTGGCCCAAGATGTGTGAATGAGAAATATGTTTCTTGTTGAGAATGCAAAGATAGTTTTGGACATTGCAAAGAAGGAATGTGTTAAGCATGCACAGTTATAAAAATGAAATAGGGTGAGGCACTGCATGCATATGGAATAATTGGAGGAATATGTTTGTGTGCGTCAATAGCTGATGCAGACATGGAACTTCAGAACTCATTTGTCCTAAGACAACCAGTAAATTACTATGAAAAATGTCTTCAGTACAAATGGCTGGAAGCTCTCTGGATAAAGACAGCATTGGAAAATGCTGATTTGTCCAAGCCCCCGCTTTCCCTGATGGAAAAGGAGGTTTGCTTGTGGCACATGTTGTATTTGGGGGGCAGAAAGTGAAATAGTTTTGAAATTCTTGAAACATCCAGTTCTAATACGTGTAAAAGTGGGAACTTTGATTATTTCCGTGGGTTGTTTTCAGTTTAGAAATTAGTTTTAGTTAAAAGAATGTCAACACTGAAATGAAATATTTCATTTGACCCTTTCTGACAACCTTTCAGTCCGCACTTGGAGAGAGTATGTTTTCAAAATCTCAGAATATTCTCACTTCTCTCTATCCTGTTCTTGCATTAACTGTCTGAGATTTTAGTGTCTGTTCTTGGCATAGGAAGGCTCTCTGGTTTCTAACGAAGCCATTGCCAGCATTCTGAGGTTCCTAAGACTCGCTGCCTGCGGGATGGATTTTTGCCTCTCCCTTGACACCCTCATCTACTTGTGAAAGCCTCAGCAGTGCTGATTTTTCTGTTATTTGTAAGGATAATGAATGCCTTGCATGGATAGGAAAAAGTTCCAGGCTCTCTTTTTGGTGCACATTTGCCTTCTTCTCCAGACTAGCCTTGAGTAATATCATCCTTCCTCTAAGTTCAGGCTCTAAATGCTCTTTTTAAAGAAAATTATTGAGAAAATGAAAGGTTTGCTGGTCTTTCATGTCTGTCAAGATTCTGGATTAACCCTGTTCCAGGCTCAAACACACTCATTATACAAATTACCTGTTCCTTAACTGAGCAATGCTCATACGATGACAGTAAAGTGGCTGTTATTTTGTCTTGGTCTTCATTTGGTTTTCAGCAGATTTTTGACACATCTGATTTCTCACTGTTAAACCCTCCTGGAGATATTTATTTAGCATGTATTAATTGTTTTAGTGCTTATCCAGAAGTCAGAATGCAAAAAAAAAAAAAAAAATTCTTGTACTTTCCATTCTTTTTTAGTACACATTGAACCTGCATAGCACCTGAGAGCTCTGGACAAGATGACCAAAATCTCTTGAACCAAATGTTGTTAAGACACTGAAGGCACACTCTCGGGTGTCTTTGATTGATGGGTTCCATCCAGGTTGACATGGGCTGTCTGGAGAAGCAGTGAGGCTGGAGGCACGAACAGCAGCCTTTTACAGAGCCCACTGCAACTGCACGTGTGAGCAGATCAGCAGGGCTGAGTTCTCTGCTTGTTAGCTAGTAGCCTATGGATGTATGACCTGATGGTAAATCCCTCCCTTGTTCCTTGAAAATGCATCATTAGTACTCCTTTCAGCTTCGTTCTAGAATTGTGTTTTGTTAGTTCATCGAATCCTAAAATGGTTTGGGTTGGAAGGGACCTTAAAGATCATCTCGTCCCAACCCCCCTGCTATTCTCAGGGACACCTCCCACCAGAACAGGTTGCTCAGAGCCCCATCCAGCCTGGCCTTGAACACTTCCAGTGATGGGGCATCCACAGCTTCTCTGGCCAGCCTGTGCCAGTGCCTCACCACCTCATGGTAAAGAATTTCTTCCTAATATCCAGTCTAAGGCTGCCCTCATCCTTTGCTAGGCTGGACACACAAAGCACTGCTTTCACTTGCATCTCCTGTGGAACGTGCACATCTGCCTTGCACATCTGCCTCTCAGGGGAGGATTTATGACTGTGCAGAGCTTGGATTTTCCAAGCTGTTTATGCTTAGGCGTTATGCACATACTCACTACATACGCTCGCATCCAGCATTTATAGGTGAACACAGTTTTCCTTGGCCTTGTAGATTAAATTCTCATCAAATGTAATTGTTTTTGTAGGCCCAAAAGTGGAACTTGAGTGGGTATAAACAGTGCACACATGCTTGATTTGCATATCTTAAGGCTTAAATAAATGGTCTTTGAACTATCTAGAAGAATTTATTTTATAGGAAAGAATAAACTAATGTTGTTATGCCTACAACATTCAATTCCACTGTTGGTGAAAAAGGGTTTTGAAAACTGTGCACTTCATGTATGTGCCTGTGTATTTTTAAAGAACTCATTAAATTATGGTTGTACTACGTATTTTAAATATTGACATTTCTGAGTGGGGTTTAATTTTTATTCTGCCAAGTGTTGTAAATTCCTGTTTTGGATTCTGAGGATTGCAGGGGAGGTGGAAAACCACTAATAATTTCTTCTTGTTCACGCAACTTATATTCACTTGCATGTTTTAACTTGAGGCAGACTTTTTCTGTTGATGCTGATAATGCTGTTCTGAGTGTAAACCAAACTCTTTTGGAGTTGGAAAGCGAAAAATTTCCTCAAAGTAATGGCAGTGATCATTACCTTAATATAAAATTTTGTTTCATAAAGCCCTAATTCAGCAAGTACTTAGGCACATGCCCAAGCTCCACTGATTTTTTTTTTCTAGTACAAAACAGGATAACATGAGGCAGCCAATTCTCTCCACTTCAGTGTTTACTTGACTTTTGTTGTCAGTAAATGAGATCTGATACAATGGTGATGAGGGGATTTATCAATCAAAAATGCTTCTCATTGAGGAGGAAAAAAAATACTGGAAAAAATCGAGTATTTTTTTCTCTTAATTAATCTTACCCCAAGATTTCATAAAGGTTATTTTATGGTCTGTAACTAACGTGGTGGTTATGCAGCTAAAGGCATTATCTTCACATCATTATAATGAAACATAACACTGGTATCCTTGACTTTATTAGCCAGGCTTCATTGGTATCTGACATTATATATTTCCTATTATAAATCTAAATAAGAACTTACATTGACCTGCATTAGACCAAACATTAAACAATTTACTAAGATTACAACTTAAGGAAAAAAAAAAGAAGAAAAAAAAAAGAAGTCTTTTAGACCACCAAGAAACAACCATAAATTTAAGGAAATATGAGGTTTCCACCATGTGACTTCCCCTGCAGAGTTATGCAACAGACTGCTGTTACTTAAAGGTCATACATAAAAAATTTATGGTACATTTTTTAAGAGATTTATGGTGTTTCTATTTATACAACTTATATGTCAACAATTTAAAGGTATAGTATACTAAAACAACAAATTAAACTCTAATCCCTTTGAATCCTTGATAAAATAGAATGCTTTAATGTAAGTCATATATAAAAGAGGTTTAATAAATGTATCGATATTAATTGATGTGGTATGTGTGATGTAATGATTAGCTGTTTATTATCTATTACAGATCATTTGCTCATTTTTATCCTGAAAATCATTTGCAAATGGGGCTGGTTAGGGGAGCATTCCTTGGAGCACAGGCCCATTACATGGTGGCGTAGCTCTCTTTAGAATTGCTCTGCAAATCAGTCTCAGAACTAAATTTTCCTCTGTGTTGAGATGAATTGATATGATTAGACCTCTTGTTTTGGGATACCTTTGAACTCAAATAGACATCATTTATGGAAGATGTTGCTGGATTTTCTGGAAGTAAAAATTTGTAACACTATGTGATGGTACCAAGCCTTAGTTATTTGCTGAACTTTATTTGCTTTGCACTGGAATGAAACTAGAGCAGTTAGACATTTACTCAGCATTGCTGAGGCAAGAGGGTGGCAAAGACTGAGAGGAGGCGATTTCTCAAAAGCTTTACCAGTAGGACTTGAACTCAGCCACAGAAGTCACATTGTGGCCTTGCCTTTGCACACCTAATGTCAATATATTTATGTGGGTGTTGAGACTGAGAATGCATCACTTTATGCCAGAAGTCAGGGCAGTATATGGAGGTCTGGCAGGGATTATTGATGCTACATTCATCCCTGAATTTTGCATATTAAATTAATTCATGAATATGAAGGCTCCATTGGGGCACAGCATTAAAGTACCCCAAAGTGTGTAAGCACTTTGACCCCATAAATATTAATTTCTCGTGAAAACAGTCTTCACAGATAAACAAAGGTCCTGATATGTATTATATCTATGAACATGCTCAACCAGAAACACATTGATAGGACCATTGCCTTTGAGGTCAGCCATAAACACTGTGCTGAATGGGGCAATAGCATTTGAAGAAAGATATTAATATGGTCATGATTAGTGGTGTTGTGGCTTAGTAAAGAGCCTCAGTAAAGAGCCTAAGAATGCAGTTTGGTGGTGCTAAGTTCCTAAAATAGGGAGGGGAATTCTCCACAATTCTTTGGCTTGCTGTGCCACCCACCAGATTTTAGTTGTGGAGTCTCTACTGACTCAACTCATCATATCTCGTCCCTTGATGACTTGCACAGTATTCCTGTGGGAATGCCCTTTGTCTGGGCTTGAAAAATGTTTCTTGCCTTGCTGTGGGAGACACTGTTTTATTGGTGTCCTTGGCTGCTGCTGACTCCGGCCCTGAAGATAACACAGAGCGCCTGAGCTGTCCTGCAGAGCTGGAGCTGATCCTGTAAGAGGTCCTCAGCAAAATTATCCAACAGACCTTTGTAGAAAGTACTTATGCGACCCTGGATTACCACATTTCTTGCTGTAAAATAGAGCTCTACAGGTTCTGTGGATTTTGGATGTTTTCAAAGTTGTGGCACCCTGTGATTTGTCTTTGCTGACTGCAGAAACATATCACTATTCCTAAGCTGGTCATCACCCCTTCATCACCATAATTCATTTCCATAGTAAGAAACTGTTGTAAAGAAATTAGCTACAACTGTTCCAGCAGAGTTTATAGGTTCATAGGCCAACTCAAGCAGCAATTAATTTAAAAGAAGATGTGATCATTTCCTATCTTTTATGAGCATTAAATAATAGGTTTTTTTTGCTTTTTGACAAAAAATGTTTGACATGTCAAAGGAGTAGAATAAGAGCTGATTGTATCTATGGTATTTTAAAATATGAATGTCTTTTATAAATAAGAAAATCACAAAGTGTTAGAAAAGAATAACAGATATGGCATTTTAAAAGCTGTTTTTCTTTATAACTCTAAGTCTAGAGTTTCAGTGAGAAAACACTAATAAAAATTAGTCAGTCATCATTATGATGTCATTCTCATAATTTCCCTTGAAGTAAACTAGCAAGTACAAATAATATTTGTAATGTCTGACATCATCTATGTAGCTTTCCATATGCTCAGACTTCGGGTTAAATGTAGTGATGTTTCCCATTTGTTAGAGAGAACACCTTCTAGGTGGAATGGATTTCATTAAGAAAATCTCTCTGAAGTTAAGCCATCTTTGTAACTTGTTTGAAACAAAACAAAACCAAACCCCAAACAGTCCAGGAATGATAGGAGTACAGCAGTAGCAATTTGTCAAAAATGTGATCATCTGTAAGAACCAAAGTTTCAGTCCCAAGTCTGAGGGCTTACATGAAAAAAGGGACCACGCTTTTCAGTGTTGCTCTCTTCAAAAAGAAGCAAGCGTCATCATAATTGTTTCATGTAGGAAACAATTTTCCCTTCCACGTGAAAAATGCACGTTTATCACAGTTGGTCTGCAAAGGCTTCTTGGAATCAAACTTCAAAAATGTTTTGGAAGAGTCATGGACTCATTTTTTGTTGCTTCATCGTTGCATCCTTTGTCTAAGGACAAGTATCCTTGTCCTTAGACAAATATGTACCAGTTGAGTTAATTTGTAATTTAATTTGAATTATCAACTGGAATTATATCTTTCAAGTCATCTTTCAAAGATATGCAGTACACAAATGATGTGGACCAATTTAATCCAAAGACCCCTGACAACTTTTTCAAATAGTATATTGCATTACTTAATATAAACTTGAAATTTAAGTAAATATTATTCATTATTCCTGATTTTGTTGTTGCTGTTGGAAGACTTGGGCATCTGTTTTAAATGATGTCATTGTTTACACATGGTGACTTTTGCATTTGAATGGACATTAGCTAATTGTGACAGTTATTCAAATTCAAAGTAGAAAAAATTACTAGAGTTGTCAGAATATTGTAATACACTGATATATTATTCCTTGATAAATGCCAGCATTTTCTATTACCCTCCCTTTCCCCCAGAAAGGAATAGGAAATTCACACAGTTGCAATCTATACTTAAGTACTGAACAGAACAACTTCTGAAAGAAAAATAGCTAACACAAACATAATTTCTTCTTTAGAAATATGAGGTATGTAATAATTAGTAGAGCCTCGCTAAAGCTACAGAAACCATATTCCCTTAGGAGAAAAAGAACAATAACTTCTGAGAAAACGACAGGCTATACACAGTTTGCTATATCTGAGGAATAAAAATGTAACTGCTTAAACATATTTAAAAGCAGTAAACTCGCTTCCTCTACAAATTCATAAACTCAGAAATATTTCCTTGCAATTGTTCTTGGAACTGATAGAGGAAAATCTCCCAGGGACACACAAAATGAAATAAGTGTAATATGAAAATTGCCCTTTTTGCTATGAAGATTGAAACAAAGCAGATATTCTCCAGAACACCAACAGGTTCCCCTGCTCTCTGCCCATATGGGCTCTTCCTCACTGCATGAGGGACTTATGAGCCTCGTTGGAGCTGACTGTATGGAAGGAATCTGGGCTCAAACATTTGCAGGCATGCCACAGAACCTCAGCAGTCCAGCCTCTTGTTAATTACAACTAATATTTCATTATGTTGTGGAATTTTCAGCTATGTAGCTGTGCGCACACATCTTAGTAAGTCGTGTAGCCAGTGCTTGCAATTAAATTACAAGCCTTGCAAAGTATAAGAGGTGTATTGAAAAGTGAAATTAGTAGAATGAAGGGTTGCAAGTAGGTTTTCAGCTTTTTAATTTGAAACCTTCAGACTTCTTGATTGCAGGAAGAAGTCTGAGAACACAAATCAAACTAAAAAGTAAGGAGGCAGTGAATTTCCACTCCCCCTATTTTCAAATGGATTTTTTAACCACGTGGCTTTTAAGCCAATTTCATGATTTTGGAGTCTGCCTCATGCGTGTGTGAATGGACAGGACTGAAGGTACTTTACATGGCTTATTTAAAAATAACATCCTAACCCAAGCTATAAATCACAATAAGTATTTAATGCCTTACGTATATAATAAATATTCAAGTCCAAGTATCTGGTTACAGCAATGATTAAGAGTTCTGAAAATCAGCCCCTTAAAGGACAGTCTTCAGTGGAAATAGTGTGAGCGGTGAGGCTTCTTTCACACCCTGTGTGAAATGTGCATGTGCAGTTCACAGGCATTAAGTCAACAGCACCATAGCATCTATTTCTGAACTCTGATGCACATCCATACACTTGGCAAATCTCATTTGAATACTGCTTTTTGAGGAATTAAAGCAAAACTTAAGACAGAGAGGAGCCAGCCTGATAGGAAGTTCTAAACCTTACAGTATTTAAAGCAGCTGGATGGGTTTCATGGTGGGAAGAGGGACAAAAGGATAAGAAAGATAACTTGGGGGAAGCCATCTCTAGATTCTAGTTTTTAAACAGAAACCTCGATCTTCGTTGAGCTGGGGAAGAACTACCTCTGACTGGGTAGCCCAGCCAGAAGGAATGAATCAGAACTACAGATACAGATTCCTGCAGACTTTTTCTTTTCCAAACCCCATTACATTTGCAACAATGCAGGCAGGGAACTGACTGGCTGGGGACAGCTCTTCTGAAAGGGAGTGTGGGGTCTCGGCAGACAGCAAATTGAACATGAGCCAGCAGAGTGCCTTGGCAGCGGAGAAAACCAGCCGCAGACTGGGTTGTTTAACAAGAGCACAGGCAGCAGAGAAACCCATCATCCTCCCTTCTGTCTGCACTCAGGAGGCTGCAGAGAGGATACTGCACCTGGTTCTACAGCCCCTCAGTACCAGCGTGGTGTCACTACACCACAGGGAGTCCAGTGAAGGGGGGCTGGGGACTGGAGCATTTGCCCTCCGCAGAGAGGCCACCAGAGTGGGGCTTGTTCAGCCCAGGGAATAGAAGGCTTCGGGACCTTGTGCTGCAAGTGGGGTAGTTAAATGTGGCAATGAAATTAGAGAATGACATCCCCATTGTAACTGCCCTCTGCAGGAGTCTGTGACTCTTATGCTAGTCTAGGATTTTTGGAAAATATTTCTGTGGCAGGTATTGTTGGAAAACCCTAATCAGTAAAAAAACCCCAGTTCACACATCCAATCTAAAGATTTAACCTATCGAGCTACTGGCTATGTTGTTATGGACTTTCTCTCCTTTTCTTTTTCTGTTTTTACTAGAATTTCTAGTCTTGACCTGAGAAGGTTTCCAAAGAACCTTCCTAAAAATCAGGAGGGAAATTCTGCACTTGATTCATGATAGGGACTACAATCTGTAACCTGCATATCCTGGATAATTTCCTTGATCTATATAGAGCAATGAGTCTCTTTTACCAAATGATATTTAATTGCATGCAGCAGCACAGCAGGTCTCTGTGAGCAAGGACCATTGACTTTTTATTTGCCTTTGAAGCGGCCTCTCTGAATTTGTCTTATTGTATATTGTGTCCAATATTTTGGAATTTTATAAGCGTTCCCGGAAGCGTATCTTGACAATTCCTGGTTACTCTTGGAAATGCTTTCTATTGCATCCAGCCCTGATATAAAACAGCTACACATGTGAGTCTGATAGAATAAATGAGTTAGCAAGTTACCAAGCTTTGCAGCATACCTCCAGTTTCACAGGAAAGCTAATTTTGAGATGTTTGGTTCTGTCCCACACAGAAAACAAACACTAATACTATGTTATTTCTGGACAAGGAATCTGAAGCAAAGATTAAAGGTCATTGTTGTGTAGGCTACCACGCCAGCAGACACAGGACCTACCTGCACCCAGTTTTATTGACAGGTGACACAATCCCCTATCAGGAAAGTTACATGGCTGCTGTATTTTTTGCAAACAATTGGATAGTGAGTTATAGTAGTAGAAAAGCTACAGGCGAATACTTCATCAATTGGTGCTGAATCAAAACCATCAAGGCAGCAGTGTGTAACAGACAAGGGATTATGTTGCTCAAATGTCATTCCTTTTAAGTGTGGCAATTCAATTTGTTAAACTTTTTCATCAAAGGAAAAACAGAATGAAAAGGCAATACTGCCTTCTCTGAAATGTACTACTTCACCTATTTCTGCTAGATCTTATTTTTTCCAAGTTAAATATATTTGTAGAAGCCGTCAAACAAAAACTCTTTTCAACACTATTTTATTCAATTGTATCTTGCTGAGGATGCTGCTGAATTAAATAGTGACAGTGTTCATTACCCAAATACTTCAAACCCTCTTTTAGATACTGCTCAATATCTGCTTTTTATAGTTGGTCAGATTTTTGGAGTTGTCACTGACACTTCTTATATTTTTTCCAGGGTAGAACAGAATAAGGTGAGAGAGCTCTTTTTGTGTTTAAGATTCTTTATGTTATATTGAATTTCTGTGCCATTTCATTACTTATATTTAAAAAATTTCTCTAGACTTCCTCCCAGCGCACTCAATCTTGTATCACCAGCAAATTCTGACACTTAGTTATGAACTTTTCAAAGTAAAGCTGATTTTCTGGAAGCAATATGAGATTACACATTTTAAAATTATTTTAAAGATATGAATTATTTATTTCTTCTATTTGTTTTTCACTCCTAATTTAGAAGTGTACTGGAGATATGTCCAGAGGTGTTGGTATAGAGCAGTTCTTGCCTCAATGCAGCCAGAACCACAACAGGGTGTTTTTATTGTATGAGCAGCAATCTCTCATACCACTCTCTTCAGAAACACCACATAAAAACTTCTAGACATATAAACTTCTATTTCTTCATTATCTCACAGATTCTTTGACAGCATTCTGTTTGTGGCAAGAAATTAAAGTATAAACAAGATGCTTTTTTGACCTAATTTCACAATTCTCCTAATATTTCATCTAGGATTTTTGTGGGTTCTCCTTTCTCTGTTATTTGCAGGATGACCTTCAGAGCCCTTTTACAGCCAAACTCACAGAAGAAATTTTGTAAAAACAAGTTGTACATTATCTTAGCTACTCAAATTTTCGGTTGCTTTAGAGCACTTATTTTCAGGGTAATTTATGCTGGTGCTTTCCATGATTTCTCTTCTCCCTCTTTTTTTTTCCCCCCTTCCTTCTCATCCTACAGGTGGAGAAGCAGCAAATGTTAAACACCAGCTATAGGATGTGCTTTTCTCAGTATCTCTTATGGAAAGAAATCAAGTTGTATCTTTTGCTTTTATATTCTGTTGGTCCACCTAACCAGCCTCTGCCAAAGATCATCACCTAGTTTGAGGAAGTTCTTTTATCATGATGTCTTTAAAATTTCTTTGTATTTTCCCTATTTGTCCTTTAAATTTCCTCTCAAACCTCAGAATGTTGTTCTACCATGAATATTTATGGGAAACTCCTACTTACTCTGTCAGTGAAACAATGGCAGGATATAACCCTTACTCTGGTGTTCTGAATTTATATTCTGCTCTATTAGTGTCACTTGAGTTGGATTTCCATTTTATTATAGGATTATTATTTTTTGGGGGCCTGAACATTCCCTTGTACTTCGTAATATTTCTCACCTTCTTGATTCCTGATTGTTCCAGTATATACATATTTTCCCTGAGTCTAATAAGGTACTTTGAAAGAACCTCCATGCTGCTTCTATGGATTTTAATTTCCTAACTTTCCCCTTCAGGCTATTTCTAACTTCCTCAATATAAAAATCTTCCTTTTTTGAAAAGTACTGCAATATTATTACCTTATGGTGGGTTCCCACGGGAGGATGTTGAGCTTAATTATATTATGGTCGCTTTTATTTAGTGGCTCAACCATGTTAACTTCCTGAATCAACTCATGTGTTTTGCTCAAGATCTGCATCAAGACTAGACATGCCCTTTCAGTATTCCATAGAAATTGTGATACCTTACAAGTGAAAGCCCATGATGATGTCCAGTAATGTGTCTCAAGTCGTCAGTTGTTGTTGGGCTAAGATTCAGCTGAAAACAAACTTACGTAGTGAACTATATGGTAGTTCTGAAAAGCAGATTGAAACATGGTTTGTCTTTGAACTGGATCCACGGCTTCTCTGAACTTATAAACATGACTTTGAAAGAATGTACACTGTTTTCCTAATTAGAAGTCCCTTCTCTTCTTTTTTTTTCCATTACTCATTTATTTAAACCCCAGTTTTAAAATCTATCTCATTAGTAAAGCATTCTCAATAACAGAAGTTGAAACAAATATAGACATGTGTATCCTCATTCAACACAGAGCTATTACTATTACATGTTATGAGAACACAATATTTGCCTGCACTAGACTCAATTTCTTTATTATTTTAAATCCCAAACTGATTCTCTTAAATCGAACTTAAATTTGCCAAGAGGGAAATGTTTGCTTCATTAATGTTATAATTTGTGGTTCACATTTCAAAAGAAAGCTCAAAATAATTTCTAAAATAGTGTGTCTTTCTGACATAAACACAGCTAACTTATATTTTTGCAGTTTCCAGGATTGTTTCACTTGTGCAAAGCAGTAAAAGTATCCTGCTCTTTCCATTTTTCTCGTACTATAAGAACCAAGAAAGTAGGAATTTGTTTAGCTCATTGGCTCCATTTATCCTGAGCCAAGACCATGATCTTGGAAACCCTGTAACTTGGCTGAATACAGTACAAAGTTCTTTGCAAAAAGCCAGTGCAATTAGAACAACACAGTGTATGTTCAGTCTCAAGACGATAAAATTTCAAACAGCTAGAGCTGAAACAAAGTATCATGGACCCAGACCTTTAATCAGTTGAACACAAATCCTAATTCTCTAGTTTTGATCAAATGAAGAATTGTGTGCTTGAGGACAGCATTAAGAAAACACTATTCTACCTTTTTGTAAATGGGCAGAATTCACACAGAAAACAGGGAAACATAATGGAAGAATCGCAAGTTTTGTGCAGTCCAGCCTTGGGAGCTTCTCTGAATACTCCAGACAGAGTGATACTATAACACAGCAATACCCTTTGCACTTTCTATTTTATCATTGCTTACTCCTGAGTGGCCATACACATTTGTTAAGCAAATCAGCACATTGCAGACTCTGTTTTAAAACCCAGTGCTTCAGTTTTGAAGCTGGTTTTTTTCCCCCCAAAACCTCTCCTTCACTGCATATTTAGAACACCTAACGCATGGAGAAGGCATTCTCTTCACTTATTCTGAAATAATCTGTAATTTCTATCTTGATGAACTACAACACTTAAGGATATCAAATAAATAAAATTCAGTACCAGGGATTCTAGTTCATTATGTTTCAATTCACCTAAATTTTCACAGGTTGTTGAAGGTACATTTTTGTTTTATTGAATACAGGAATTCTCAGGCCTTTTAAAAATAATTTGAGTTCTGCTCAAATTGAGAGTAATTTTCTCTCATGCATTTTGCTTGGGGGTTTTTTTTGACCATTCACATAAAGTGATTTCAGGAGTTACTAGGTTAGTAAGGAACAAATTAAGTTCACTTCCCTTAGTCATTTGCTACCTTTTTTTCCTTAGAATACTAACTCTTGGAAGCTGAAATATTTATGCAGATAGTAAAATAAAATAAAATTTATACACGTTGATGAAATTTAAATGCACTTTATACAAAATAGAAGATTATATAGATTGTATAGAACTATATTCCTTTTCGCTTTTTATTTGTACCATGTATGTTTAAGATACTATTTTTTAAAAGCAAAAGTTTTTAATGGACAATATAGTTTTTAAGGAGGATGTATCTCTACAAGAAGTGTAAAATGTTGCACACTACAAAATGCTGACTCACTAAACTACAGCAAAACCACAGTTTTGAATGCTTCTGCTTCCAAAATGACATTACTTTTAAATTAAGTAATCCATTACACATTTCTTTACCAAACATTTGTAAATAAAGAGTTTGATCCAATTTTACCTGCGGCCTTCCCAGCCCCACAGGCCTTTGGAGAAACATGGATCCTGTCTGTGAAATAGTTTTGATTTGTGCCAGTGAGGGGGAACTAGCAGAGGAGTAAAAACTCCACAGGGGCTGGTTTCTGTGAGGCAGTTCCCTAGTATTCCCTACTTTTGGGTTTGTCTGCTGCTTAAAACTTTGGACATGATGTTTGGAACTACCCAGTGTTTGGCAGGGCTGTGATCTGCAAGTCACTGTGGAGGCAAACTGGAGTAATCTTGTAGGTGGCTTGTCAAGGTTTGTTTGCTCTTCTGACTTATTCACACAGGCACACACCTGCTTGTTACATGAGAGCGCTGACTGCTTGCTCTTTCCCTCAAAAAGTCACTGGAGCAATCCTGTCCTGATAATACTGTCCTGTCATCTCTCGTAAGGCCATTATGGGGAAGGAAAAGAGCAGCAATGGAAGCTGCCACCATTTCACATTGCTTTTCTTCTGATCTGAGATTCTATTGATTTATTGAGATCGTCAAAGTGCTCAAGGTTTTAGCAGACCTAAACATGGTCTGCTACTTGATAAAGAGAGTCAATAGTGCTTGGTCACATCTTCAACTAGGCCTCTGTGAGGTGTACAATATCATTTTACATTCATTATTAGCAATTAAGCATTCAGTTTGTTATGGAGAGGTATGTATTTCCTTTTAGGAAGAGCTCAGGTAAGTACTTTCCATATGTAGTTTGACGTTACAAAAACCTCTTCTCATTTACACTACAGCGTCACGCAGATCCCTTCGTCTACTACCACTTGTGTGTTGTCTCCAGGCTGTTACAGTGATTGAGAATCCAGCTGATGGAGATTCACCAAATTTTTAAGAATGCCAAAAATATCAAAGTTTTTTGGTGATTTACTCCCTCTTTTATTTTTTTCCAAGGCATTCAGTTAGCATAAAAATAATGATTATTACATAAATTAAAGTTGTTGCAATTCGGCTGTAGGGATTGCAGCCCAATGCCAGTGAAGATAGATCAAGGTTTTAAAAAGTATCTGCTGTAAATTAAAAACAAATGGTCGAAAGTATTTTGCAGACCTCTCTCCCACAGATTGTATATTCCATTTTCCAAATTAAATCTAAGACAGAATATTACTTTATTGAGATTTATGGAATAATTTCTTTAAAAATTCCAGCAATATGAGAATGTAGGCAGACACTGACAATGAAGAAAAATGTCAGCTACTAAGTGGTTTCATCTTCTGGAGCTTTTTATTTTTTTGGTAATGGGAAAAATTAGTTCTCACTGCTTTTTAAAGCTAAAATTATATATAAACCATTAATTAGGGGCAGATCATTTGTCCAACCTTTACTGCAGAGGGGATAAAATGGGTGGAAAACATGATAATATACCAGTGCTCCATTGGAGGAAGTGTTCCTCCCTCAATCCAACTTGCTGATCCTGTCTAAGGAATAGGACTTAAGAGCTTGTGAGAAAATGTGTGTAAGAGGATATAAAGGAAAATTGTTCTGTGGCATCTGGGGGAAATATATATACAGGAATAGCAGTTGGGCTGTGTTAACTATTAATGTAAATGTGTTACTCAATTTTTCACCTCTTTCAAGACAAACACAGGACCCATTTTCCGTGTGGCACAGTAGAAGGGATGTAAGAAAAGGAAATCATAGCTCTGATGGACAGGAAAGCACAGAGAAGAAGTCCCAAGGACGCAGGACTGGTTTTGAGAGCTCCAGTACATCATGGCTTCCCTGAAGGATTCTTAGGAACTCATTACAGATTTTGGGGTGTCCAAGAGCTTAAAGGGATGATGAATCCTGGAGCCTTAGTGGACTGTTAAACCTCCTCCCATTAAAGAAAAAACATGTGGTTGAAACTGTGTTGGCTAAAAACCATGGAATTTTCTGTGTAACTTTATTCCTTCTTTGCCATTTTGTGTTGGCTATCATGATCTGCCTGTTATATTTCAGCAAACGCAATAATTTCCTTTTAATTAGATAATTACCATGTTATTCATTGGTTTTGATCACTTCTAAATTCAGCTTTTGGTTTTAACAAATGTAGTTTCAGAAGATGATGGATTTTTACATTTTTTAAACCGCTAAATGTTCAAAAAGGATTTGTACACATAACAAAATTAAAGTAGGGATTATCTAGCACTGTGTGTGGGATACAGCTATAATCTATACAGTGCATGGAAAAGAAACTGGCATTCTCAATTGCACTGCACACATCTCAGTAATAACAGGGTATGAGGCATACAATTTCATGGAACACCCACAATGAAAATTATTCTTTCCAAACAGAGAATTGTTTTGGAATAAGTTAGGTTAATTGGCACCATGGGATTCCTCTCAAGGAAACACAGAACATTAAAATCTACACATGTGCATGTAAAATGATAAAGTATTATCTTCTTTCCCCTCTCAGCTCCTCAAATCTGAGACACGCTACCCAAAATCAACAGAAACGATTATGTTTTGTTGATTCAAATTTCCTTAGAATAAACTGGCAATTCTTCATCTGGTCAGCTTACAACCTGAGAGCCACTGCAGTGTTCCACAACTGCTAGCTCGAGTATGGTTATCTAGTGCAGTCTCTCACACAAAAATAGAGGTCTCTAGAGCTTTCTGGCACATGCTTTTCAGAATGGTAAGAAGCTTTATTTTCAACAGAGCTATATGGTGCTAAGATACAGCCTCTTTCAAAGGCCTGTTGTGCCCCTATTAGGATTAGAACCAAAATCTGCAAACAGTTAATGAGAAATCCAGGCACATTTCACTGTCATTACACAGTCTTTGGTTAAAACACAGTATTTTACAGTTTCTGAATGCAGTTGAAGTATATTAAGTCCTCACAACAGCATTATCACCCTCTCAAAAATTACAAAGAATTTATCACTGATAAAGGAAAAAATCTTCCTTCTTATGAAGAAGGCTGAATTCTCACACAGACTGTTGTGCTGTGTGCATTGTGTCTGTTTTGTCACTGTTTGAGGTCTCTATAACCAAGCATATTCTACGTGGTTTATCTTTAAAATGTCCTGATTTTTTCACATTTGGCCATTTGCACACCCTAACCATTATTTCTTTTCAAGTTTTCTGCTCCAATTACGTCAAGACATTTATAAGCAATTAACTGTGGTGCCTAGTGGGCAGATGAGATGTGGCCTCAAAAATGATGTCTCTTGTGCCACAGGTCTGACTGCTGCTCTTCTGGCCTCTTGGATAAGTGAGAAACCTCCATGTCCTGTGACCTGACATCACTTCACCTGCAAGTCCTGTGCTGAAAAATAGTCTTCATCACTTCCCTCTGCAGTCTCCAGGGGAAATCCGAGGTCGGTATTGGTTGCCTTGTCATTTTTGCAACAACACAGGCAATGTAGCATTTCAGTTTCTCATCAAAGACATCCTAGAATCTCCCTTTTCATACACTGACAGAGGAGTCCCAGGACACCCAAGAATACCTCAAAATGTATCACTGGTATATGCCAATGAGTTTATTCACCTTGCCCAACCCCCTGCCTGGGCCTATCCATCTCTTACATGGATTTACCATTTGATTAATCTTAGAAGTACAGGAGCAGGACAGCAAATAGAGTTTGCACTCAGCACTGGTGGAATTAATTGTAGAATGGAATTAAAATGAAATCTTGCTCTGTTCATCATAGGATATATGTCATACTTACGTTCTGTACCTCAACATCGTTGTTTTAGAGGACTATCCCTATTCTTCATATAGAGATGAGAGCCTGGTCTGGTAGAACAATGAGGATTTACTTTCCAGAGTTTTAATGGGGTTTGTTTCTGAATAACTCTGAGGAATTGCAGGCCCATTGGGTTGAAGTAGGAAGAAATTCAGATAGGATCTCTCAATTGTCCTTCCAGTCCTAAAGCCTGGAGAGAAATACAACCTTTCACCGCTCCCCTTTCTCTCCATGCATCAAAATAATCTGTTTTGGGACTAATTGGTCACAAATTTAGTAGCTACTATAAGTTTGGCTTTCTAGGCAGCAGAGAGCAAATAACCTTTGTGGGAGTACAAGCTAGTGCTTAGTGAAGGAAAGCACAGCTTTCTCCTGTGCTGTCAGGGCAAAAAGTTCAAGAAAGGCTCATTGATTTCACCCTCATCCATGTAAGTGTTCAGAGGAAAATAAATTGAAATTGCTGGACTTGGATGGAAGGAGCAGCATGAATAATGTGAATTGTGGGTATTCTGTCAGTAACATAAAACCTGTGGATATCAATGGTCAGTGTCGGTGTTAACTTAGATCTGTCTGTGCATCAACATGATGCAAAACCAAATGTACACATCCAGTCAAGAGGCATATGTGAGAAGTTTTATCAGTGACAGAAGTGAGCAGTTCAGCAAGTAACACAAACAATCTGATTCTATTCCCACACTAAGTTTTAAAGAGATTTTATCCCTGGCTTGTTGTAGTTTTCTGTAGCCACTCCTCACTGCAAAGACAGCACAACCTATTATAAGCTTCTTGGAACAGGCTTTTCCAGTGCTGCAGGTAGTGGCAATTTTTAAAAAGTTTTTTTTTTTTTATTATCTATTGAATGGCCTGAGTAATACATATTCGTGTGATTAAATGTTACAGAATGATGGAATCATTAACTTTGGCAAAGACCTCTGTGATCATTAAATGCAACCACTAACCCAACACCACCATGTTCACCACTAAACCACGTCCCCAAGTGCCACATCCACCGGCCTTTTGAACACTTCCAGAGGTGGTGATTCCATCACTTCCCTGGGCAGTCTATTCCAGTATCTTGACACAAACATGAAGGCACAGTAGATGTTTCACTACTAATGCGTTCCAGCAAAAAGATGCCTGTGGTGACCAGATGCTCATTTGATCCTGAGAAACTCTGGAATAATTGGCTCATAGCAGCACAGTTAACATATTTAATACCTGAAAGTCTGCTCCCGTAGACTTACACTCAACATATGAGTGTTCCACAGCACTCGTCATGGCATCACAGAAAATTCCTACCTGAATCGCTGGATCGCTCATTAATGAGATTCTGCAGGACTGAAAGCACTTGTGCTCTGATACAAAACCTACCAAAACACAGTAAGAGACATATCTAACTTTTAACTCATCTAAAGGCTATTACTTGGAAATTTGCTGACCGTACACTTAAAGTAATTATCAGATATTTCTATGGCGTTTTTTTTTTCCCTGCAAAGAGAACTGGCTGTTAAAATATTTATAAGGAATTATATAGGAATAGAGCATTTAAAAAACTTTGAGAATTAAAAACTCACATAAAGTAGTCTTACTAATATTGATTTGAAAGCAAGATGAACTAAAAAGGTGACTATGGCTTAATATTTAGGGGAAGTTTCTGTTTAAGTGTTTCTGACAAGGAAAACCATAGTCTTAAAGCAGAGAAGAAGGTGACAGAGGTCGAGATCAACTCATATATTCTCAACTGTGATCTCTGATACTATTTAACTGAGATTTTCTGTCCCTTTTCCCTTCCCTCCCCTGCCCTGCCCTTTCCTTCCTCAGAGACTTTGCCCTTTATCATGGTATTCCCATGAGATGCACGAGAAATATTTTATTACTAGCTAAAAGAAAAATAAATAACTGAATCTCTACACAAGTGAAAGTAGTAATTGCATAATGGCAAAATTAAGGACCCCCATTTTGAGAGCAGGGGTTTCTGCTCTCAGCGCTGTGTGAGGCAAAGTGCAGCAGAGTGCAGCCATTCTTGCTGGCTGCACAATTTATGACCCTGTAGCCAGCAGATACACACCAGAGCTGCACCAGAGCTTAGACACAATCAAAAAGATAACAGAGCAAAACAAAAAAAGAAGGAATAAACTGAAAATAACTTAAGGATCAGAGATGACAAGCAACTGAACATGAAGCCCTGCTGCAATTCCGTACCTTAAGAGCTCGTTCAGTTGGTGGATTTATAAGTAGAAAATGACCTTCTAACTACAGGGACTTGATTTTACCATTGGCAGCAGTTAGATATAAACTTGGCTACTTTGTACAGTTCTGAGGTCCTTCGTTTTAAAAGGGTTTGGGGAAGTTGAATGACTGTAGGGGAGGACCACAAAAATGATTTAAGGACTAACAGTTGCAGCCCTAGAGCTACTTAGCTTTTCAGAAAGTATTCTGAAAGGTGATAATAGCATTTAATTCCCAAGAGAAGTGGTAAGCTCCTAATTTTTTTGTTGTTGCCAAACCGTACCTTGATGCCTTCCCTTCTGAACAATATATTTTAGACCAATATATTTTAGACCAATACAGGTTTTTGGGCTCAGGAGAGAAGAAAGTAAGTGAAAATTGATGTAATAGGTTGTGCTACATTTTATGGTGACTGCTACTAACCTAAAGGTTTCCAAATCTTAGGAAATAATACAGTTAGTAAGATAAAACACAGTCACAGGAATATGAAAAGTTGGAGAACTGCTACAGCATTGACCATTTTTCTGTAAGTTAGATACAATCTTGAGTACAAGGTGACTGGACTGATCTTGTAATAACAGCATGTTCAGCATTGTTGCATCTCAAAAAATCATTAAATCCAAGTATTTAGAAACACTTTGGCACTTCTTTTTCCCTGCTGAGTGCATTATGGGATGAAATCAGACTTGCATGATGCTTTTGGACCCTTTAATTATTTTGCCTAAATTTTGACAATAGATTCAGACACATCAGGTCTAAATGTTCTAGCTAAGTGATTAAGGTCTCCTTAAATGCCACTTAAATCAAAGTGTTATCATTATTAGTTCAATAGCTTCTCATTTCAACTTTCTGCCTCTTTTCTACTTGGCAATAGTTTAAAACAGAAAGAAAATAGCAGTAGTGAAAATCAGCCCAAGAGAAAAAAGGGTTCTAATATTTTCATTAAAAAATTGTCGTTGCCACATAACTTTGAAGGAAGAACTGTAAAATGTTGCTCTGCAACTAAGAACTCTCTTTACCACAGAATAATGGAGCAGTAAATCACCAAAACAGGGAAGCAGACTTTTAGTTTGGGTGGGTTTGGGGTTTTTTTGGTAAAAGATTCATTCTTCTGAATACACTCAGGATAGTTTGCAATATTAATGGGAATGTTAATGTATTAGGAGATGGAATCAGTATTTTCTCGACTACACTGGGCTAGATACCCCTAAATATCCCTAAATATCACTAAAAGAGCCCAGGTGCATGGCCTAGATTTGAGTTACAGGTGCATGTCTTACTCATGTCCTTGCTCAGCTTTGAGGCAAGACCGAGGTACACGGCTTCTTCTTGTCACCACATTCCTGACATAGGGAAGGAGGTGTCGGGAGGGGGCTGCCCACATGCCCAACCCATGCACACATACTACAATACTCACGTAGCCAGTGTGACATAAAATGCATTGGAGAAGGCCACAGATGTTGAATTAGCAAATTCTTGATTAATATCCATTCATGGCTTCCAACAACTAAGTTAAAAAATAGATCAAAAAGGCATTCCTTCTAACTGTGCTGTCAAAGAGTTTTAGAAATTGGAAGATGTGCAAAGAAAAAATGGTTCTTAAGCTTTTTTTTTTTTTTTTTTAAATCTTCAGGAATCCTGCCTCTAATTTTCTCTTGAGTAGGGCCACCAAGAAGCACAAGTCACCATCATCCATTCATGGAGTCTATCTCTGTTATGAAATACTTTCTCCTCACTTGTGCTAATTCCTTCTGAGATACTGGCAGCAGATAAAACTATTGCTGCCTCTTTTTCATTCGAACTCCTTAAAATTAAATCATGTAACTGTCAGTAATTTTACTGCAGCAACAGTTTTCAAGCAGAGAACCTCAATCACTTCAATGAACATTAAAAGCCAATGGACCAATAAAACTTAGGCAAAGAGTTGTACCACTCTTCTTACTTACTTTCTGTTTATATCCATAGACCTTCCCAGGAGTGACGGACAAGAAGCAAGTCCAGACAATCCTACTGATGTACTTAGGGCAGCAGAGCCCGTGAAGGCGCCCTACAAACTTGCTCACAACAATGTCAGGGGCTCCAAATGAATTTCATCAAAACAGGGACAAGTAGATCCATTAGAGAGACAAAAAGGCATCTTTTTTAGGAGGGAAGCATGACTTATTGTTATACAATGCAGTCACCTCTCTTCCTCTGTTTTTGTATATTTTTTTCCCCCTTATCTGACTGCCAATGCTGTGATGAATGAAATACGTTAGTGAGATCAGAACTAACCTCCAGGATTATTTTTATGAAAGACATACATCACTTCACTTTCTTGGTTGTATCAGCCTCAAGGTAGTTTTAAGTTGATTCTTTGGAACAGATTTGCTACTTTGTGACAATGTAATGATTTTATCACTGCTAAATTTCCTCTTGACATTAAAAAAAGAAGACAAAATCAACCACCACTATTTTATTCCATCTATCAGCATTAAAAATATCTTATTGGGCTAGCTGTCCAAAATTCTTTTGAGGCATCAATTTAAATAACCTTTGTTTCAACCACAGCTGCATTATTATTATTAGCATTAGCATTGTCATTATCATTATTCTAATAATTTACTGGGTGCAACGTAGGTCTCTAAAAGTTTGAAAAAGTATTTTTGCTGTTTTTACTGTCACTGGAGCTAAACATTTGTTTGTATTCAGGTACAGAAAGAAAACAGCAGAAACTGCTTTTTTCAGGCACTTGAATATAACAGAGAAAATAGCATTTAATTTATAATTTAGTTTATACTTCTTTTTAGGGAAAAAATATTGTTTGCCTTTTCTTGCTATCATTGCTCCAAGGCTGGAAAAGAGGTGAGCAGTTTTTGTTTTCTTCAAAGTGTGTACATCCAAATTCTGGCACTATACCTGTTTCCTGAGTGAGCACAGAGGACACATTCCATGATGTTGGCACTGTGCAAGTGGATGCAATGTTTTAGACAGATGTTTGTTGAGGTTTTTTTAGTTGCTGACTGCTCTGCACTGCCTGCTGGAAAATCATCTATCCACAGAGTATTCTCCCTTACTGATTTCTAGTATTGAAGTGTGTAACAGGTAAGTAAAACCAAATACTCTATCTGGTAGTGACAATGCCACAGTGATCTCCCATCCTTGTAGGTAAGGGACCATGGACAGTGATCGCGGGAATCAGACCGCAGAGGATAAATGTAAAGGTGTTTAAGAATCCTTGTTTTAAAACCACCATTTTGGTTTTATGGGGTTTGGGTTTTTTGATTTATTTATTATTTTATGTAATGTACCCATTCCCCAAATTCTTTACTCTTTTTGTTTAAGAGCTGGAGTCTTGCTCCTAGGCACATTCCCTTTCTCCTTACCTGCAAAGTACATAAAGCCTCTGTTCTTGCCAGCCTGCATTAAACATTGCAATACAATTATCCTCAGTCACTGGACTGTTATCTCAGGGAATTAAATTAGACTTCCTAGCTTAGAAACATCAAATTATTTACACAAAATGTTATAGTTGAAACAGATCCAGTGTAGAGCGTTATATAACAGTAAAGATTAAAAAGATCAGGTCACTGATTTAAAACAGAACTAAAAGTTGAATCTGATCCTGAGGGTACCTGTTGGGAGTCCTATCAAGCAGATTAGTGCCTGTTCAGAGGCATGGAAAATCAGTTTTCCATTTAGCCTTGTGTCTAAGTTGCAGCTGTAAAAGTTTCTCGAGAAAGTCTTCTTTGGGACCAATAACAGTTCTGTGGAAATTTCACTGTTGGTTTTTCACAAGTATAAGTGATCAGAACTTTTGGTTAAGAAATATGGAACAGCCTTAGATGGTTGTTCAATAACACCACTGATAAGTCCCTTCTGTTTGGGTATCTTGAACATAATGGTTACTTACAGGGGCAGAAATAGAAGCATTCAGCAAAACACAGAATTACAGAAACTGGTTTTTTTCCTAAAAAAGGTGCAATATGTTTCATTGCTCTCTTTTTCAACACACACTAAAAACCTCTGAGATTTTCTCTCAGAAAAGTCTATTTTAATTGGCCTCTTGCCCTTATAGCTGAAACAAAATTATCAGGTAACGTGTGCTGTGCATTTTAAATCGATCTAGTTCATCCCAATTATTATTTAAGATCACTCTGTCAGGTGTTTACAATATAACTTTCATCCATGAAGGCTTTTTGATACATAGTCCTGACTGTTCTAGGCATAACCTGATTACAATTTAAAACTTCTTTATATATCTGGATTTTACTTACATTACCGCCCTGAATTGTGACAAGAAATCAACATGGAACAACACTTGACAACACTCCCAAAGTAAAATATCACCCAACAGACTTAGGAGTTTTCCCTTGGTACTTACCCCATAACTAGATGTAATTTCTCACCTCCACCTTCCAACATATTCCCATCAGTTCCCATTCACCACTCACTCCCCTGACCATGAAAGTGTTCCCAGTAAACAGGATGGAAGCTGTTGCACCAGCCCTCCCTCGTGTCCGAATTTAGAGGGTCAGTCACTCTTATGTGCCCCTCCAATACATGCAGTTTTAAAGCAGCCTCCAACCCAGGGCAGCTTGTGCTACATTTGGGGTCAAGCCAAGAGGGAATGAGCACCCCTGCTCCTCTCCAGGGCATCCCTGAGCATTCCCAGGCCCCTCTCCTTGTCCAGCTCCCTAGGTATCACTGAGCACCCAGAGGGCAGGGGAGCCCTAAGCCAAACTTGCTCCCACTGGCACCACAGCAAAACTCATCTGAATTCAATGGGATGGAAATGAGCCCAAAGGATGAAAATACAAAGATAATGCTGTGGAATGCTGGTGTTGAATAGTTACATTTGAATTTAAAGTGAGGAAAAATTTGAGGGAAAGGAAAAGATTTGATAAGAGTTACAAGATGCTGTTTTCCCTTCCCACTACGTTTTCACTTCTTTGCCAGAAAGAACGTGGTGTCTCTTGTCATTACTCTTTTTTGTTATTTAAATTAAAATAATATCTAAAAAAATATCCTTCCCATTTCCCCCATATACATGCTAAAATATAAAAAGGTAGAGATAAGTATAAAATCCAACCTTTATTCCACTTTGAACAAGCTTGTGTATATCCAAAAAAGGTTCCTTGAGTATGTCTCCTTCGGGAGTGAAAATCTTCACATATCCTTCTTTCTCCAGAATAAAGAGGCGATGGGATCCATCCCCACAATGTACTGCTCCAACAGGCTGCCTTAGTCCACTCACCACCTCCTGAATACAGAAGCAGTTGTGCTTGTGTTTTCTAAAGAAATTTAAAGAGATAGTGAGACTTCTCTTCTTTCTCGTAACCGTGACACAACAATGTTCCTAAAAGATAAAATTATCGCTCTGCAATGATATTAAAAACAGTTTTATATTAAAAAAGAATTTATATATTAACGTGTATAAATGATTTCCTTGAATGTATGCAAGAACATAATACAGAAAATCAGTTTGAGCTTCACTTGAGCAAAATTTGGTCTGTATACAGGAAATAGAACATTAACTAAATTTAGATCCAAAATGCAATAGGAGGGCAAAAATTTGGTGAAAGAAGAGAATAATTTAGAAATACAGAATTTCTACTAAAAATAAACACAGTAAATTTCATCACTTTGATAAAATTTGGCTTCTAAAATCCATTTTAAAATAATGGAATAACCTAATTTAATTATTTTCACAAAAAATACATGAATGAAATAAATTGAAGATCACAACGTAAATACTTTACTAATAAACGTATTGTAGTTGTTTAGTAATATTAAATTCAGGTACAAATTACTTCCCAGAACTACGTATGATCCACGGGCTGGATGATAACCAAGATCCACAGGGTGGGTCAGAGTAGGATTCTAACACCTTTTCAGCAAGGCAAATATCAAATGGTACTGAAATGCTGAAGCCCATGTAACTTTCTCTTTTGACGTACACTAGCAGCAGCAAAAGAAAGTCACATCTGGAAAACACAGCTGCTCAGCATAAGCACACACTGAGCTGTTTCACTGGGAAAACCACAGGCTTTCCTAGGGTTTTTTTTTCAGATTAAACAGCATTTATCTTTATGAACCTGCTGATCTCTTCCTCTTTGTCATATTCTTCCATGTGGTCCAGGGAGTTAGAAGCTGGCCCTCGCACTTGTTTTCTTGGAAAATCTGGAAAGCACACACCACCATCTTTTCTTGCATAGTAATAGCAAAACTCATCAGCTGTAGTTTGGAGGAAACCTTAAAAATGCAAAAGAGCATACAAATATTTAGTGTGTTGTCATGTCTGCAGTTTTGTGTCACCAAACTCATCTTTAAATAGATTATAGTGGAAAAAGAGGTCATTTTAAACAAAGGGCTATCTGCAAAAAAAAAAAAAGCCTGCTCTGAGTAAACATAAATGTATAAACACAAACTGAGTATTGCCTTTTACAGTTTATTCATCTGTATTTGTATTAAACCTCATTTTCAGTGTGCTTAAGTTTCATTCAAAATGACACAACAGTTCCCTCACTAAAAAATTAAGAGACAGAGTTCAGAGTTGAGGCTGTGATGCACTTCTCCCTAATTTTAACCCTATCAATCAAGTGTAGTAGCTGCTGTAAAATAGCTTGAGCAGCTTCTGTGTAACTTTTTTGCTTCAAGTGATTAATTCTAGTCAAAATCTCAGTAAAGATTTTGGTAAAAGTGCAAAAAATGCAGTAAAAATTTTGTGGAATGCTGCCAGCAAAGGACATTGGTTGGAGAGGTGAAAAGTGGGAAGTACTTCTGAAAACTGCACCGTGTTGACATCCAGTTGGCCTCTGGTTGACTCCCAGCATTAAAGTAGCTGAGCAGTGTCCCATGGTGAAGTCTACTTCCTCAGCCCCATCCTCTGGAAAGGGGGATATGTCTCATGCTGCTTTGGAGGAAAGGTGGTCCTTAGGTTTTAGGTTAAAATGGGAAGGAGTTCAAAGACCCAGAGGAACACAAAGTTGATAAAATGAGAGCCTTTGAGGAAAAACCCTGCTACTATCACTATTACTTTCTTGCATTATGTTTGAGGACATTAAAAAAATATCTATTTCTGTTCACAAACCTATTTCTAGTCATTTCTATCCAGGTTTTAACCAGGAGTATTAAATCCAAGAAGACAGATTCTGGCTAGTTATACATGTGCTATTTTACCAGAACATTGTTAAGATAATATGTCTTAAGTTACCTTCATTCTTTTTTGCATTACTGGCAACTGTCTTAGGATGTACTATGGTCCAGGACATAACTCATAGGATACATGGAATTAGCACTTAATTGGAATTAGAGGCCTAATTTATGCATGGCTTTACCACTTGTGAATAATGCAGTAATCCATAGATCTTGGCCATAAAACCTCTGGCTTACAATGTACAATAAGAACTGATCAGGGACAGCTGTGTTTCATTGGAGAATGCCAATTTCTTGCAAGCAAAGCTTTTTCAGAAACATCATCAGTTTTGACAAAATTTTACTTAACATCATGATTCTGGTCCAAGCTCAAACTTCTGGTCTAAATGAAAAAGACAGAACCAGACAGCAAACCTTGTATCACTATACTCCAATGTCTTGTAATTAGGGTGTTTCATTAGGAAGAGGAATATTCAGGTCAATGCCCCTCATCTGTCAGGCAAGAGTTTGACCCTAAGTCTCCCATTTCCCAAGTAAATGTCCTAACAACGACTTTATTAGCTATCCTGGGGTGGTCTCTCTGTGGCTTTCTTCATGGAAAATTTCGAAAGAGTTCAATTTCTTCCTTATGTGGAATAGGAAAATTTTTTTAGATCCCAGAATTTTTGTGGAGTGAAAAGCTTTTCCCACCCAACTATACTTCTTTTCATATACATCTTCCTTTAAAAAGATTGGGAAAATGACACGACGAAGCCTGCCTTTGATTTCTGTAAAATAATATCTGGAAACACATGGTAGTGTGTTGTGTTGTAAAAGTTTAATTACCGTGATTTGGAGCTTCAGTAAATTTCATCTCTGAGGAGCTGCTTTTAATTTATAGTAGTTATTTGGAAAAAATGGGAGATGTAATTTCAAGTGGAACAACTGAAGAGGAACTCTGATATAATCACAGAGTAGTATTCCAAGGCTTGTAGATATAATGCCAAAATCAAAGGTAATCTAAAATCTTGCTCTTGAATTATTTGACTTAAGAATACAGGGGTTTGTCTTTAATAATTTGTTTCTCTAGGCACAGTGGGTCATTCAAAAAAATGCAATAGCAAATTAGAGGTGTACGATTACTAAGAATTTCTAGAATATTCCAAGTATATCTTTTACTATTTACTAAAGATAAACTTCTCTTGGCTTGAGTGTTATCTTTAGTCAGGAAAACCCAGATCATGTTGTGATCATGTTGTTCACTCAGCACACATCCATTTCAAATCACAATCAGATGCAAGCTCACTTGACCAGTGCAATGCCTTTTCTTGTATGTAAGACTAATCCCTTTGCCTCATGAGATATTTTATCATGCACTAAAGTGCATGGTGCACTGCAGTTGCCTTTTGCTGTTTAGCAAAGCCATCAGCAGGTTCCAAGAAAGGATAAGGCTTATGGACTGTTTTCATTAGAAATGCTTGTAAAAAAGTGGAGTTAGAATTAAACTTTGAAAAATGTTGCATTACTGGAAGGAATGTAACCTCTGTAAATACAGTTTCACCTGTGCATTAAGGGCGGAATTTTGCTATTTTGTTCTATAAAAGCCGTAGTAATTTAGAAAAAAAAAATCTCCATGTGTTACATATGCTCCATTTAACATACTAACAGCTTCACTGAGGACATTTAGAGAAACATTTGCTTCTACTCTCCTATCTGCTTGTAGCCATTTATTATCTTCTTTCTCATGCTTAGACTGTAAGGTCCTTAGTGTACAGTTTGCCATTTTGTTCAGTTTGTACAGTGTCCAGAAGAATGGTCCCTGACAAGTGCCCCTAAGCACTAGAATTGTTTGGAGAAAAGAAAAAAAAAAAGTAATAGGGACTGCAACCCTTCGTCCTGTGTGAATTTCTGTACTTACTAATTTATTTTAAAAGACTCATACATATTATTACAAATTTCCTACCAGCTGTGTACATGTTGACAGAGCAGTGCCTGTGTTAACAAAGAAAATTGAAATCACAAAGGAAGATTAAACATCATGTTTAAGTGTCAGATTTTGCACAGACTTGCATTTCTATGCTAAACTTTCTGTCTTGCAAACAAGAATCCAACGACAGGCTTTTCAGTTAAAGCAGCTACAGTGAAGGCTTTCTGTGCTCGCCTTTATAAAACACTGTGGGAATAAATTGCAAGATTAAAAGCCTTTTCAAAGGAAAACTGCTCCCAGCTGATCCCCACCTCCTCTCTCCACTTGTATTTGCAGCCAGTTGTTCCTCACACTGTATCTCCCTTCCTATCCTACCTTCACCAAATTCCACTTTGCTGGATTCCCTGATTACCCACTCCCTTGCCTCTTCTCTTTGACACACAGCTCCAGTGCCGTGGTAGCACGTGTCTCAGTCTTTGCACCAAGTTCCTATTCACTCCCTCCCTGTTTGCACTGCACACAGGATTGAGTATCATCCACTCATCTGAGTAGACCTACACTGCCTTTGAGGGCATCTGGAAGTCAGGCTCACCTGCTTTATTTCTGCTGTGTCAGAATACAGTTCAATATTGTGTCAAAGAAGCCTTTACCTGTTTTGGGTTTTTTTCTGATTTGCACCTAGATGTGAATTTGTTCACAAAAACCCTCCCATTCTCCTCTCTTCTGAACTGCCAGTGAAAACCAAATCAAAGACGTGATTTCAGACTGATTGTTTCAAAATGTACTAAGTCCACTGGTAGCCGACATCATTTCCAACTGGTTTGCAAGTGACTGGTGACCCATTTCTCCTGCTCAGACACTGCAGGTTCCTGCACACAGGCAGGGCCAGGGTTAATCCCCTTCATGCTCTTGTTACCAGTAGCAAATTTACCAGCCACTATTTTTCTTCAGGTTGACTATGTTGACTGTGACTATTAATCAGCCGTGTTAGAACTTCTGGAAGCGCTCTGTGAGTTGTAGAATTTCTTAGAATTACAATGTTTTGGGCTAGAATTCTAACATTTTGGAACACCCTGTTTGGTGCTGAAAAGTCCTGTCAAGCATCTGTTCTGGTAATGCCTGGATTCAGATCTGGGCCTGGATCTGAATTCACCCACAATCATCTGGAATCCATTTCTTCAAATGAAGATAATGGAGGCCAGATAGCTCAAAATCTCTCCCATGTCCTTGGATGGCACCGTGGCTGTGGCACAGGCTTGTTCCTTAGAATATGCCACTTCCAATGGCACGGATCGAGTTTCTGCTTATGTCTAAAGGCAAAATCAGCTGTGCCTTTCTTCACTAGTTATATTAGTAATTAATATTGACAGTCTTTCCTTATGACCTTGGAAAACTTAAAATTCATATTGACTGAAGACACTTCATTAAATCACTTAACTGGAGTGTCCTTATCAATGATCGCTTAAACTGAGGCTTGCAGTAAAGATTAGATGAGAAATAATCAGAACAGTTGTCTGGAATGAAGCAGGGAAGCTCTAATCTCATACTCCTTGTGCAACATGACACCCTCCTGCATATCCATACAATCCTAACAGCTACTGATATTATTCTGCTTGGATAAGGAATAGGGTCCACTTCTTCTCTCAGTATTCCTAAAGAAGTCAATGGAAGTTCCGATACAGTCATAACTGGTGGGCAAACTGCTGTCTTCAAAATAGTTAACCAAGGATCTGCTAGAGTTTTCATCTTTGCAAGAGACAGAACAATAAATGAATTTTTGAAGCTAACTCATGAAAAAAACTGATGCATAATTTCTCAGCCTTCTTAGTTAATATGTTCTCCTAAAATTTCAATCCCAGAAAACATGCTTGCTATCTTAACATGTTAATAATATTTCTCATTTGTGCAGGACTTAAGGGATAAAATTATTTTTGTAGTCAGCAATTTCCTTAAACTCCGTTGTATTGGTGTTCAGAAACAATTAGCAGTCCCTAATGGAGGAAGAGTAATTATTCGACATTTTAACAAATGCACAGTGAATCATTGCCAGAGACCTTGGGTTTGGGGGCCTGTTAATTTTCAACTCTTTGTTAAATCCTCCAGGCTAAGCTGAAAACATAGCTTCCACATTTCCTACTTTTTTCTTTCTTTCGCAATAAATGTTATTACGGATATACACGTCTCACAAGGAAAACAGAACCCCCAAGTAAGTTATTTTAATTACTTATATTTCAGAATGTACAGGACTCTGAAGCTATATTAAAATCCTATAGGCCATCTTCTCAAAAAGAGGGACCTGAATCTTAATTAATACCTTTGGGAAATCCTAGAATAGGTATCAACGACCATGACTACCAGTCATCTCACCAAATTAATCCTGCTGGTGGATGTAAGCATGCAACAAGTTTTTGTTAGTACAACCTACTTTCAGGACAAGTATTTAGAACAATTATTAGCATCTGATTGATGTAGGAAAAATCCTATTTTCACTGATGCTAAAGTATGTAAGCTCTTTTCCTACAAAGCACAGTGCTCTGCCCAGTGCTAAAGTTATGCTTTCATCTGGTTATCTTTCAAGGCAACCTGGGTGGTCACAAAAAGCACTTGACATCTTGATGCACTTCAGCAGTTTTACATATACACAAACTTTGTAGAAAAATAAATTTGTCATTCGTCACCACATATGTTGATCTGAGGAGCGAGGTTCCTGTGGCTGTAGCTCCTGTGCTGCTCAGACTTTTCTCATTCTCCCTCTCTCCACCTCCTCCTTGTTTCCCCCTTTTTCCCTCTTTCACTTTTTTCAATTAAACAAATTGTTTCCTCATAAACACAGAATTTCACAAAACAACTCTGAGGGTCTCGCTCTGCAGAATATGAAAATCATTTGTGCTAGCTACAAACTCATGTCAAAAATGTCTTTGTGCTGACTTCTTACGTGGGCCAAACATTTAGAATATCTAATCTGTTATCGCTGTTCAGCAGGCAGTCTTGGCAACTATGATCTATTCTGCTTTGCTTTGGGGAATGTGATAAAGAGCAAGAAACAGCTGGTTTAAGAAAGCCTTAGAAACATCTCTTAGTTTATAAAGACAATAATAATATTTTCATATTTGAATGGGTTGAGATACATGTTAAACCACAGTAAAGGGAAAAAGTAAGTCAACTCGAAATGTTTTCTCAAATCAATAAAAGAACACTGCAAAAAAATCCCTGCACTCTTGGGATTTCAGAGAAAACAAGTACACACTGTACATACGCAATTAAAAAACCATCCTCCAAATCCCATCCACTTAAACTATCCCCTTTACTCAAACATGTTTATATTATGTTACAAAGCTGTGTTCATATGTTAAAAATGACTATCCACAAATTCATTTTTCATCTCATTATCAAGTCCTTTTTTCTAGTCTGTGTTGCTAGTTTAAAAAAAAAAAAAAAAGAAATCTTAACCAGTTTAATTATTTTCTCCTGTGTGGCATTGTTTATAGGAAGTGTTTGGACAGGGAAAAAAGCATAGTTTAAAAATGACAGTCTTAAACATATAAATAATTTACTATTGGGAATACCAAAGATGTTATTTAACGTAATAATGTCTTAAGACAGTGCTTCGAAAAGAGCCATCTTCTGCGGTTATTTTGTTGATATAGCTACAAGTGATAGCACACATTTGGTGACTGCCCCAGACAACACAGGGCAAACTCTGCTTTTGGTTATGTCCAGCTAACTCTACTGACTACGGTGGGGAAGTGTTAGGTAAGTTAAGAATTCGGTTGTTAACAGCACGCTGGAAGTGATTCAAAGATCACAGAAGTCTATCAAATAGGGCCCTTTGATTTCCATGGGCTTTAAACCCTGTGGAAAAAACATCAGTTTCTAGGGTAACAAAACCAGAAAAAAACACTTTACTCATCAGCTTTTAGAGGCTACAGCAAACAGCCAGGACCTTTTATTTTTTGCATTTTAAAGCAATCTATCATTTAGAACAGCCTTTTGGATGGCCAGCTTCTTGTTTGCGTGATTAGAATTAACACACTAATATTTCAGCAAAGGTAGTAGTTTCAGGTGCCTTTGACAACAATCAAACCATGTGTGTTTCATGGCAAGTTTAACAGGAGGGTGGCAAGAAATCACTCAAAGCATTTACCTCCCTACACAAGATCTGCTCTGAAGACATTCTGTCTCGTCTTGGGCAAATTCCCCTGGATATCAGTGGGGATTTTTCCTGGTTAAAAGCTGGATCTATAACGGCTGAGGCAATAGCAACATATCAGGACACCCTTTAGCCCCGTACTTTGTTATGAGATTTACCTGGTATGTGACCTCTGCAGGTATAATAGAATTCTTTACAATAGTCTTTGCACAGGTAGGGAAGCGTTAGCTCTTTTTCAGGAGTTTCCCCTTTCTCAGGTGAGAGGAAGAGGTTCTGAGCGTGAGGTGAGCAGTGTGCACACTTGATTTCCTCCAGTAGCTTCGCACATTCTGTGTTGTTGGTAACAGAAAGGACCTGCAAACCACAAACCAGAGACAAGTAAACGTGTGACCTGTGTCCCCATCTTACATGAAGAAAGACTGCATGGCCTAATGCCATAAATAATGCTAGTGGAGCCAATAGTTATTATCAATGCATCGAGTTTCATGTCACCGTTCTGGAGGTGCAAAAGTTATTGCTATGAAATGTGCAACGTGCGATTGGTACAGTGAGATTTTAATTTCTCTGCTTTCTTAGAAAAGATTCTTACAGAATCTTCTGAAAGATTTCTTATCTGACCTTGCTTCTCAGATAAGCATAACAGTACTTAAGTTCTCTCAAGGACCCGTGCCTGCCATCAGATAGGCAATCTCTGAACTAGAGGGATCATTTAAATAAGAAGGAGTTACAGCAGCAGGCCCTCTACCCACTTCCCTTAGGAGAAGTACCTAAAAACTTAGCCTGTAAGGTGGCCTACTGAAGTTTAGAGACTAAAAATTAAAATTCTACCATCAGAACACATCAGGAAAACCATGTCTAAGTATTTGTAAAATAGGTGTATCTTGAACAACACCACAGCCTGGCTGCTGAAATGACTGCTGTGGAATTCAGCAAGTGCCATGGATTTTTCATGCTTTAAATGCTGCTCTGCTCTTTGCTCTCTCTAAAGCACACTATTTGGAGGTCGGAAACCCTCTATGTTTTCAGACATATCTTTCTATTATAAGTGAAAAAATAGAATTTGTAACATCTTGTTTGTGTCAATATGGAAACTGTAACTTTGTCCTTAAAAAAACCCCATATATTATGTATGCATAGCACTTAAAGAGGCACGAAACCACAACTGATGATGTGTTTAAGTAAACACAGGAGGCTAAGGAGTGCAATGTCATCAAATTGTGAAAAATAATGGAAAACAGCGTAGTTGTCTTTATTAGCTTTTGAATGCAGTGCACTTCGTTAATCTATTGTTAACCACATGGATTGTTTTTTTGATCATTCATCCCAATGGTGGGCAGTGGGAAATGTGTTCTCTCCGTTGAGAGGGACTGAATCTAATCCAGTGCAAAAACAAAGCTCAGGTTCTTTCTGCTGTTTCTATAACGCAGTCGTAAACAAAGACTGTAAGACGCTTATGTTAAGAAATATTGATGTGGTAACTATTTGTATTGTGTAAAATTTGTAAATAATTGCAAATCACACATTTGAAAATATTGCTAGTTTTTCTGTAGTTCATATCTCTGAGCTTATTTGCAGAAGGACTTTCCAATGTCATTCCCTTGCCATGTAGCATTAAAGGGAATTATCTAAGTTACTTTTGATAAAATAAGTTATTCAGTGCAGAAACACTCCTGATATGCTTGAGTCTGCTGTCTCACAGGTCAGCTCTCTTCTGGGATGCTGTACTTTGATAACACAGGTGTGAACTCAGGTTTTTATTTACGGGTCATAGTTACATAGACCTCAAATGCTTGAGAGAAATGCACTTTCCATTGTTATGTATTCAAAATATTACACAATATATGGCAAACTCTATCCAGGAAAATTTAGTCTTACCATACATATATTGTCAAAAGACTATCTGAAATGTGTGCTAAAGTTTAGTGTTGGAAGCTGGACCACTGATTAGAAGAACACCATTTGGCTTCTACCCTTATTCTGGACGTGCTGCCACTGGCTTCAAAAAGAATTCCTCCAGGTTTGCCAGGAGCACTAAATGCATTAAATGTTCTGTTCTTTAGACTATCTGCTGTCAAAATATCCTCAGCTTCAAATCACCTGCAGGTCAGTAGTGTGATTAACATCTGCCACACATAGTTTATTATCTCTCTTCAAACCTTTCTTGAGAATATAATTGTCTCACATATTTTGTAAAGCGTTTATTTATTTTTTTTAAGCTTTAAAACAGTAATCAATTAATTGCTTGATGCATGTATGGCAAAAGGTTTGCATTAGTCCTGAATTCTTTGGGGAACTTTTTCCACAACCACAGGCTCTTCTCCCCTGAAAAAGTTTATATTCTTTTTGCTAGATTGCTCATTTGGGCCATAGCAGCAGAATTGTTAACCTTAGTCTTCTTTCTTGAGTTTCAGATGTTGTTCTAGATATGCTAAATCTTGAAGACAATAACTAAAAATATAATGATAACTACTAAAAGCTATAACCAAAATACATAACAACGATAACTTTGAACTTGACTGAATTCTGCCTAGGATTGCAGTCCAGGTAGTAGAGAAGAGACTCGACATGCTTGCAGCAATCCATGCTGCTGAGGCAATATTCTGCATTAGCTGGGCTTTCCTAAGAGATGCTGTGATTCTGATGGGAAGGGGCCTGTATAATTCAATCAGGTCATTGTTTGCCAAACAGGACAAAGTCTGAAGCCGATAGGGGATGAGCAAAAACACTATCCATAAGTGCTACTTTTTAAGAACATCATGTCACTTGTCTCTTGAAGTAAGGATGAAGTGACCCATTTTCGTGTTTCCACCAAAGGACTGTGAGTACAGATGCTTCAAAGTTCTTGCCCACATGCAGTAGTATCACCTGGTTTGCAGAAGTCTCAGAAGTTTTCATCAGGGAGTTCATCTCGGGCTTTCTTGTGGTAACAGTGTGATGGTGTGTTTAGAAGTATAAGTAAACACAAGGTATTACTAGGTAAATAGTCAGTGTGTTTATTGAATTAACTCCACAGAGATGCAGACAGAAAACTGTACTTGTGCTGGAAGACTCCAGAACACATTGTGGAGGCGGGGGGGGGGGGGG
>VZTI01005325.1:209909-296917 GCA_013397865.1 Struthidea cinerea
GGCGGCGCGCCCCGCCCCGAGGAGATCCCCCGCCAGGGGGTCCGGCTGCCCCCTTCCCCCCGGGGGAGCGGGAGCCGGGCCCCCCGGAGGGCTGACGGAGAGAGGGAGGGAGAGAAGGAGGGGGCAGGCGCCTTCCCGCTCCCCTGTCTCGGCGGGGANGACGGCCGAGGCGCCCGAGGCAGGGCTCCCTCGGCGTTCGGCTCGGGGTCCGCTCGCCCGCGTCCGCCCATTGCTCCCACAGCTCATCCCCAAGCGCCACGGAAGGTTCCAGAGGCGTGGGGCCAAGCGTGGGGCGGGCGTCGACGGTGGGAGCTGCCCTCAGCTCCCGGTGTTTTTTTTCCAGCGGGACTTCGGCACCGTGGCTGCCCCCGAAGGTGCCGCGGGCTGGCAGAGCCTTGGTGTGTGTGAGCGCGATGACCAAGGTACAACCCGTTGGCGGTGGCGGCACGGCGGCCGTTCCTGAGGGTGTGAGGGAGCGGCACGTGGAGGGGTGAGCGTCCTCCCGGTGTGCCGAGAACGGGAGACCTGTGTGCGGGAAGAGCAGGAAGATCCAAGTACCTGCTGGCAAGAAAGCACCTGTGAGGCCAGGAGCCATCCAGAAAGGGAAAGGCCAATAGGGGTGAAATGGAGCAAAAAGGTGGAAGCCCAGAGAAACCTAGCCCCAGAGTAAGCCCTCAGAGGCGGCTGAGGTGCAGGTGCAGCTACAGCTACTGACTTGGAGGCGAAAGGCAGCTGGGTAAGTAAAGTCAGAGGTGTGTTTACCAGGCACTGGCTGCTCATCCCAGAAATAGAGGGAAAATTGGCTGGTACCCAAAGACCACTTCGGAGAGAGAAAGGGAAAGAAGCATTGCATTAAGTTCCTCACGTGCTCTGGTGTCACTAAAGCAACTAGGCCCTGGTCCTGCTTTTCACCAAGCAAAGTGAGTCTCTTCATATTTACACTTGAACTCTTAAACAGCCGCACTGAACTAAATAGGAGTTTGGCATCGATAAATAGCACATCAGATAAATTGTTGAGTAGACACAAAGATTCCCTCTTCCTTCCCTGAAGGCAAGTGGTTCCTTAAGTCACAACTACCCGTTGTCTTGCCACTGACTCATTTGACTGAAGGTTTTCCCAACGAAGGCTCGAGCCACATCCACATGAGTAAGGAAGGCCTGTGGTGCAGCTTGGGCCTCATCACTCATGTTGGCGAGTGAAATAAAGGTGTGTTCCTGAGATACAGCATCCTTGCTTTGTAGTTTTAGAGTACTGCTTTGCAATATACAAACTTATTCCATGAGCAGCCTGACATGGCAGAACTGTGGCAGTGCAGTTCTACAACAACAGCTATGCCCTTTTCATTGCTCTGCGGTATTGTGTAGATTATTCTGAAATAAAAGTGATTCTGGTATACAGCAGAATAACAGTATCAGAATAAAGTCACTTTTATTCCCAAGCAGACCCCTCACAGGGGGTTACACTGGCAGAACTGTAGTGGCCTAAGGACAGTGCAGGAGGTGTCTACGTCTCTTTCCCTGCGTAGGCATAAATATCTGTATCAGTTCTCAGAGGAGGTGAGTTTGAGGTGTATTAGCTAGATAGAGAAAGATTTCCTGAAATGGGCTTTAGATCAAGGTAAGAAAGAACTGACAGTTTGTGAAGCTCTGTTTCTACACAGAATTTTACATGGATCTATGATGGAGACATTTCCCAGAGATTCTGTGGAATGTACTGTTGACCTTGTATAATATAAAGTGCTCAAAACTTCAAGCTCTATAGTGATGGGGTGAGGTAAAGATGTATAAGCAAGACTTGAAGAAGATTGAATGTTCTTTAAAACCTCTGAATAAAAATTGCTGATTCTCCAGGTTTTGTGCAACAAGACCTGATTTAATCTAATGTTCCTTTCCACTCTTTAAAAGTACCAGTTGGCTTCTTTTCTAATGAAGTGTTTTTTCTTGGTTGATACAGAATTCTATTTTAATTTTAATAATGCAACGTTAAAGTCACTATTAGTATATGCCAGTTCAGAATGTCAACTTCAGGTGACTTCCAGCCTCTGATAAACAGAGATAAGGGAATACTTACGAAGTAAAAACATACACATAGGAAATATGGATAATAAACACGTCAGTTTTTTAAGGCAACCTGGATTCTGTCGCATGAAGCTCATTACTAGAAATAATTAAACATGGTGATGTCATAAGTGAGCTGAATAAATTCTGTTATTTCTTCAGATGTAGATGAGAATCTTTGTAGGATATAAGTAAGAATCTTTGGGTTACAGTGCAATTATGTGTGAAAAGGTTAGAAAATTTTAAAAAGGGAAGTTGTTTCTGCCATACTGTTTGGATCTAGCTGAATGTAGCTAGATTTTCTTCTAGTTTTGCCTGGGAGATGAGCAGACTGTGCTTAGCTACACCATTACTTTAATTATTTGTGTTATTATGTACATAATGATACGTCCTTGGGTACCTGTATCATGTGGATTGAATGCATCAGAGAGTAAGGCTGATTGTGGCATGCACGGGAACTTACTGTTTCTCAGATTATTTTATGTTACACATATTTTTCAAGGGAATCTAGCTGCACCAAGAAACTTGCTTTCAGGTTTGAAAACCTGTCGGACATCAAGAATAATTTTTTTCACCAAAAGGATGGTTAAAGCATTAGAATGCACTGTCCAGGGAGGGGTGCAATCGCTGTCTGTGGAGTGTTCAGGAAACGACCGGACATGGCATTTAGTGCTGTGGTTTAGTTGGCATGGTGGTGCTCCGTCAAAGGTTGGACTTGGTGATCTTGGAGGCCTTTTCCAACCTCAATGACTCTGTGATTCTAAGTCCATGAACTCCCCAGCAGTTTGAACAAAAGAGGAAATGTGTAGTTACGTGTAGCAGCTAGAGTCAAATTTGGGAAATACGGTTAGTTATCACAGGAGTTTGCAGATAGGAGCAGAAGCTGGGCAAAGTGATTTCATGGCACCAGGTTTGATGGAAGCCAACAATCGCATCGAATTATTCCTCAACTACTAACAGATGTTGTTTGGTGGCACAGATTTACATATGCTTGTGATTCACAGGAAAACTTTACATGTGGTCGGCTCACTTGTGGAAAGATAAGTCCATGTAGTGTGAGATGTGTCTTCATCAGGGATAAATTCCAGCCTTCCACACTGGTAGCAAATACCTGGCATGCCATGAGGATGAATATTGCAGTGTTGGAGCAGGCTTGGAAATGATGATATTATGAAATTATGATATTCTGAGAATTTATGGTATTTCAGATACTACTAGGGGAGCATCACCCCTCTGTATCAAGAACACAACTAGATAAAGCAGGCGGACTTCAGCCCTTGGGAGAGTGACTGTGCTCTTGTTTTAGATGGAATTTGAGTTGAACTTCTGAAACACATTTATTTTGTAATGAGAAAAAAGCTTTTTTTCTTTTTTTTCAGAACCACTTACTTGGCAGATGAAATGAGGGTGAAATCTCTCCATATCTCATTACCATTACACTTTTCACTGAGTCCCTCTATAACCTGTAGGATGTGTTTTGAAGACAGTGATTCCTTTTCTGTCTAGGCAATTCTATGAAGAGCAGGGATTGGGCTTGATGATCCTTATGGGTCCCTTCTAACATAAGATATTCTAAAATTCTGTGGTCCTGTTGGGATTACTCTGTATCATAGACCAGTGAGAAACACTCAGTCATGGATTCTCTGCTGTAGATGCTCAAGATTAGAGTTCCACTTCCACATTCAGTTCTGTAAAAAAAAAAAAAAAAAAGCCTTTAATTTGAAATTTTGTATGTTTCATTTAGAGAGGAAAGTGGAAAAATCTTTCTAAAGGTCACATAGTTTGTTTAAATTACTTTGTAACAACACTAAGCTTGAAAGTCCAAGCTCTGCGGCTTCTGCCTCAGCTGCGACTCCTGAAACTTAGAGTTGCCATCTCCCTGTTTTCTGTCAGCTAGATGGACAGAGACACAGGAATCTGGAAATTTGGAATGAGGACTTGGGCAGGAATCTCAAGGTTTGGCAGTCTGGGCTCCTGTGCTTCTGGCTTTTTTTGGGTGAAAGCCCAACTGTCCTGAGAGTTCCATTAGAAGTGAAGTTGTGAGTTTTTTCTGGCTCTGGGCTGTATCACTGGGGCTGGGGTTCCTGTGGCTTCAAGGCAGAGAACTGAAGTATCAGAAAACTCTGACTCTGGGACAATCTTTATGGCAGGAGTTCCCCACAGCTGTGAACTTCACAAGTCCACTCGCTGTAGCAGCGCCTCTGGTAATGAAGAAGGAAAACTGCTGGAATGGTTTCATTGAAGTGTCTCATGGTTAGTCAGAAGTTTATAAAACCATTATATTTTTGCTTATGTTTCTGTTTGTGATGTAACAGAATTTTTTCAGTTGGTCAAAACATTTCTGGTCGGTTCTACCAACCCTATACTATAGCCCACATCATTTTGTGGGGTTGAGAATAACATGCTGCATACCACAAATACAAGGTGTGAAAGCTGGTATAGCATGAATGAACAGGACTTGTTAGAATATTTTTAATGGGAAAATAGGTGCCCAGACAGTCACAGAAAGATTTTTAGGGTATGCCTTTACCACAGATTTCCCCATGGCTCTTAGAAATCTTCTAACCCAGCTGAAGCCACCTGGACCATTTGAGTCTGTAAACTAATGCGTCTCCTCTCTACACAAGACTTCAAAAACCCTGATTCCCGTCTGTGTACAAAAGCAGTATTGGACTGATGTTAACTCCACTTGATTGGCTCATCAGGGATTAAGACCTGCAGATTGTTTTAGCACATCATGTCAGCTGCTAACACAAACCTTCAATTACATGTGTTCAGTTTTGCAATGAGGGCTGGTCTAACTAGGAGGCAGATAAAGCAAACCATTTTGTGAGGGAATGAAGACTCAAGAGGCCCTCTTGCCTATAGTCTGCATACTTTCACTACCTGCTGTAATTCACCTCAACAGTGGGTCTCTATTTATGTGTGTTACAAAGAGACAAAGGAAGCTGCTGTGGGAAAAATCTTTCTTTCCTGCCAGGGTCTGTGGTAATCCCACTCCGTACTGCAGTTTACAAGCCACGTGTATGCTGTGCCTTGCTCCAGTGTTTGAAGTATCCATAACGTGCTGTAGGAACAATCTGTATAACATGTCAACAGGGAAACTCTGAAATGCTTGTAATACTTACCAAAGGAATAAAGGTCTTTCTGAATAAGTGCTATTGTACATGCCAGAACTAAATAATGGACTTAAATATTTGTGCCTAGTATTCTTTGTAGCCTGCTGAGTGTGGGGATGGAAATTTTACCCTGACAGTATTAAAAGTAAATGGTCATGAGGCTCTGCTCTGATCTGCCCAGTGACTGGGATGTCAGACAGGATTCCACAGGTTTTCCCTGTGTTGATGCAGTGCATGTGCATCATGTGCATATGCTTTGTTGCATAGATCATTGGGAGTCAATTCCTATTTGATATGGAAGCTTGGGGAAATTCTTCATAGCAGCTTCATATAATACACGTTAGGCACCGTGTACAGCATTGCTGCATATCGGGCATATATGCTACATTGACTTGAGGCTATTTTACAAACAGTAAAAAAACTTTTCTTTCACAGGTGGAAAAGAACAGCAGAGTCAGCAACCACTGTCACATATTTTTCAGGAACAGCACATGTCCAATTCATATGTGTGATGCAGCTTTCAGAAAGATGTCTCTAGTTCAGTACCATAATTTATCTTTTGGAAAGTAGGGAGTTCAGCTTTATTACAATTGCTCTTTGGTGCATTGTTCTCACAGCTACTCAGGGCCCTGGCATATGAGGGAAAGCAGTGGTGTACCTGACACTCATCGTCAGCCCCGTGCTAACAGCCTGCCCCAAATCAGCTGTTCTGCCATGTTAAACCATTCCGAGTGGTGCCGAGTGCTGCCTCACATTTCTGGCATCACACATGAGCTCTGCAGGCTTGTGTGCACTTCTGTGCAGTGTCATACCTACATCAGGCCATCTTGTACAGGTGACTGTCCAGCCTCCACTGATCTGATTTTACCCTCTCTTTTCTTTACTCTTTTCATCTTGTTTCCCTGAAGGGGCATTGGGAACATTGTGTTACCAGCCTAAATCCTGACCGGATGAGATCAGTCTAGAGAGGATTAAAGCTGTAGCCTGAGTTCCAGTCATGTAAAGAAAAAGCTGGAGGAAGCAGGTGATTTTGTAAAAAAATAATTCTTACAGAGGGTGTTCTTTGGAACCCATCACTGAAGTTACTCAGTTTGGCCTGCTTGCGCCCCTCACACTCCTGTGATGCACAGCAAATTTCAAGCATATGGATCTTAGATTATGTACAATATTGAACCTTTAACTAAAAAAAACATGCTCAGGTTCGCAGTAATTAAAATGGAATGTTGGCACTCGTTTGACCAGTAACTTAGGATGTGGCCATAAAGCTGCTTCATCCGCACCGAGTACTGTCAAACCATCAGGTTTTGGGACTCCCTGGTTCTGCAGGCTGAGTCTATTCTGCCAGGAATGTGGTCTTCAAAGACAGATTGGACTGTGTAAATTCTTCCAAACCTTGAGATGAAGAGTCCATTAAGTTTGGTGAGAAATACATCTAAGTAGGTGGTGGGTTCACACACAGGTGGCAATGTGTGAATAATTTCTTTCATTTGACTATAAGATGCATGAACAAAGAAGATCCTTGGATAAAGATGTAAACTGATGTGGATGCCAGATGAACTTTGACTGAACTTAAGGCCAAACCATATTTTTAAAAATAAATAAATTACTCAGGATAAGGAGACACAATAGCAGATGCTGGAACCATCTGTTCCTGGACAGCTCTAATAGAAAACTCCTTCTAGTCTATTGCATGTTTCTTTCTCCATTAGAAAGTAGTATTCTCCCTATGAATGTGGTCTGCCTGTGGTAGGATATGAACAATAACAGCCTTGATTTCCAGGTGAGTTGTCCTCAATCCCAGAACTTCCATATGCAGCCTGGCTTCTGCAGCATTTGGAATTCTGCATATAATCAAGTGATTGAGTTAAGCACTCCATCCTAACCTTAAGGCATGTATTACAATCACTATCAAATGAACTTTAAGGATGAGCTGTACTGCTCCATGTAATTTGTTACAGATGCGAGGGAATCCCTAATTTCCCAAGGAATGGTCACTGCAGACTAGATGTTGTCTGAATGAGGTAAACAGACTGCACTTAACCCTTACTGCAGAGATTCGGTTTTAATTTGGGCAAAAACATGATTTAAAGTGGTCACTATTCCAGCTTTTTCACTTTTCCTACTCCCCATCTGGCTTTTTAGAACAGGGCCTAAATTATAAAACAGAACCATAGCATTCCAGGGACGATGCAAAGTTACAGACTACTTTCTGTGTTTGGGACAACATTAGTAGGTATAGGTCACCACTCAGATATTAAGTGTTGACTTTCATGAGGGATCAATTTTTTGAGACCCATCCAGTGGAATAATGATACTTAGTCATTTTTAATATGTAAATACATTGTTTGTGGGACAATATCTATGTCTTGGAAAAATTGTTGAATTTTGCTGGCAAATCAGTCAAGTATCAGTGGGACTCAGATGAGTTTCTACTGCCACTCAACATTTTTTGGAAGCTCAGGGGTCAGCTGGATGTTCATGAGGGAATTATTTGTTCCAGCAGTTATTTTTTTTTCTAATACAGAGTCTGAGATGGTAGCACTTTACTTCTGTGGAACTGTTTATGATAAACTTATCTGAATATATGTAAGGGAGGAAGGCTCTGAGGACATTCCAATCCTGTGCCTCTGGCAGCTCAAAGGAGCAGAGGGACTGTGTGGGTTGTTCTCTGTGGGCCTCTGTTTTTTTTAATAGAACCTCACACCAAACGTTCAGTTCTTCTGGGAGGCTTGTATGTCGCTCCACCAAGCATGGCTTTCCAAAAGGTTTGAACTTTAACACCAGGGGCACTTGCATGTCTCAGGAGGAGGTAATCTGTACAGACAAAACTTTGGGAAACACTTCTAAGTGACAGCTGTATGTTCCCTGAGAGTGCTGTTGTACCAAGAAATCAGTGAACTAGTCTGGAAGTCTGCACAATCAAATTGTTTTGACAGAGCTGAGTGGACAGGTAATAATTCTGAATTTTCTGGTATTTTTGGATAGGAGACAGGATTTTAAAGTTTTAGTACTGATTTTAACAAGATGTTAAAAATGTAATTTCAAGTGGATAACATAGTAATTATGAGTTATTTATCTTTCTGCTTTCCTACAGGGAGGGAGTCATGTAGGACATAAATAGGACAGCTCTAGAAAAATAACTTGATGGGGATGCAGTCCTGTGGGATCTTTCTTACTGATCCTTAATTTAGAGACTTCTGGACTAGGATTCCACACTGTATCTTGAGATCCACCCAGTAGCATGAGAGAATTCTGAAAAGGCGTAATGTTTAAATGGGTTAATGAGTTTTTTTTACATCCTTTCTCAAAGCAGGCAGCAATTCACTCACTGATGGGTAGAACTAGGTAAATATCTTTTATTTGAAGAACATTGAGATTTGTGAATAATAATAAAATGAGACTAGGACTGAAAAATACGAAACAAAAAGAAAATAACAATTAGTGATAAAATAGAGAAGGAAAAGTGAGTAATGAAAGTAAGGTTCCTTCACATATGCTTTATCCTCTCCATTGTGGCTTGATCCAGAGCCCATTCGACATGTTCCCCTGATTTTCACATCACAGAATCATGGAATGGTTTGGTTTGGGAGAGAAATTTAAGTTCATCCAGTTCCAAACCCCCTGCCATGGGCAGGGACACCTCCCACCAGACCAGGTTGTTCAGAGCCCCATCCAGCCTGGCCTTGAACACTTCCAGGGATGGGGCATCCACAGCTTCTCTGGGCAGCCTGTTCCAGTGCCTCACCACCCTCACAGTAAAGAATTTCTTCCAAATATCCAACCTGAACCTGTCCTCTATCAGTTTAAAGTCATTTCCTGATGCCATGATGATTTTTGCCTTTTCTTTTATACCCCTTTTATACCTTTTTATAACTTCTGTATTGCTAGTGGTTTTTGCCTACATTCTTGGACTGGTTTGTCAAGCTAGGAGACTGAACATTTTAGAGGTTTCGTAGTTAGGGATCAGAATGCCCCAGACACCAAAGTCCTCTCCAGAACACATTTTGTAAACTAAGATAGAACCATCCAGGGGAAGGTTCCTTGGGGAGGGGGGCTCACTCGAGCCTCTCATTGGGGAATCTTTGATAGATATGCTAATTAGTAAGATGTATCATGTTATACCAGATCTATTGTGTGGGGGCATTGTGGTGTGCATTGGGGTGCATTCGACCTGGACATGGTGCACCTAAGGATCCTTAAAATAAATACAAAGGTAAAATCCCTTTTTCCCTTCTAACCGTGTTTGACTCTTGATTTTAAGACCAGGAAAGGGTCTTCAAAACAAGGAACCCCTTGTTCTCTCTTTATTCTCCCCTTACTGTGGAGAACATTCTCTCCTGGACCTGAACTTCAGCTGATACTTTGTTTCTTGTGAGTACAAAGATGTTAGCTAGCTACCAATACAGTATTTGTTTACTAACATACTTACGTTGATTTTTATATTCATTAATGTTACATTAATATGGAATATTTTCAGTCATGCATTGATAGGACAATAAAAGTCTTTCATGTACCACTTTTGAGCGATTGAGGAAGCCATGGGTTTTGGTTAGCTCTGAAACAGAAACCATTGCAGTGTATTCTGATCCTTACTTGAGAAAACATTTATTTTTAAATCTTTCTTAGAGAAAGATGCCCATTTCAGTGACCTTACTTGTACAATGCTCACAATCCTTACATACTTGTTTGAGGAGCCTTGTGGAAATGCAAAGCACTTCTTAAGTGCTAAGTACTGTTTATAATAGGAAATTTTTCTTCCACTCCCAAACCTAAGCTCTTCCCAGAAAATTATTTCGCCAGGCTGTACTGTAACTTTCTGTAGTGTTTAAATGAGAATAATGTTTAATTGCTTCATTTGGCATGTAAGATACAGTCATTGTGTACGGCAACACACAAAATAGAAAGGAACACTGCAGTTTGTGTTATTAAATTATTACATGTGATAAACATGCATTTTTCGTTGGTATCAAGGGCTTTGAGAAACTGTTTTGACATACAGCAACAAAAATTGAGAGATCTTGTGCTTTGTCACACAGGTTTAATGCTTTATGAGTCTGCATATTTACAAGCATTTTGGAATATTTATTATTGTCCTGATGGAAAAGAACTAAGGATCTGTTGTATCCATATATGTCAGAAGCAGGTGAATACTCAAACATTCCTGTTCAAATGAATGATAAAGATTCCTTCTTTTTCATGGTTACAGTTTTGCATTTTCAAAATAAAATGTAAAATACTGTGGAGATGCAATTTCTTCAATTTGCTTTGTTTGAGGAAATGCAGGTTTCCAAAGAGCCCTATTGGTTGATGCTCTGATTTGTTTACGTATCTGTAGAAAGGAGACAATTGGAAATGATGAAATCACTGCTTTACAGGTAGCCAACACCCTTGGCTGTGTGGATTTTGGCTGAGATGGTGAGGAGTGCTGCAACCCAAGTGTGATTCCGCCGCCAACTCCATCGATGCTTCATACTGAGAATGGGTAATTAGTTTTCATTAAACACTTTAGCTGACACTAAAAAATGTGAGTATTGCTACAGAACACTATTTGCAGGACCTATATTGGCATTTTGGTACAATGTTCATCAAAATTAATTTTATTTTCACATGGTGTCACAGGTGAAACAGTGTCTGAATCACCTGCTTTTGGAAATTTGTGTGCTACAGTGGTAGTACTGGAGTGAGACACATACTGAAACAGAAAGCTGGATACAATTATTTTAAAAATCTTTATTATATAAGTTAGTTCAATATAATTCTGGTCTTTTGTTTTAAGCCTGTTGGAAATTAATTTTCCCTTTGCATTTTAACTGTATTTGTATGTTGCCCTGCATGATGGCAATCTGCATTTGATTTTGTCATTTAATTCATATTATAGTAGTCTGTAGAGTAACATTAGAGTAAATTTTAAGTAAACTAAGGAAATATGGAGATTGTAGAAGGAACATTTATTAGGGTACTGTTGTATATGGAAAAAATGCATGTTTCCTTCTATTATTAAATTAAACATCTCTGGGCAGTAATCGAGACTTGTTGAACTTTGGTGTGAACTCTGAGCTATAGATAATATTCTAAATGGTGATTTCCTGGTTTTGTCTTATGAATAGTTGTAAGTATATTAGTAAAGATTTAATATTATTTTTCTTTTGATGAAAATGTTAAATTAATAGGTTGTTTCATTTACTTATTAGTTGCTTAGGTCTTGATGTAAATTTTAGATTTGTGAAAGGAAAACATAGGCCATTACTCTCTATGAGATTGAAAATTTCTAAGTTACTGAAAATTCAAAAAATTCTTAGCTTTTGAAGTGTCCGTGCTCTAAGAATTAAAGGAGAAAAAGCTTCATTAAAACCTGTAGCAGAGTCAGATTTTTGTCCTTGATGTCTGAGGCATGGAAATTCTGTACTGGGACTTTATATGATCCTTTTATGGCCACGTTCAAGCCCCAGTTGTAAAAGAGAAGAGGAGGCCCATCAGCTGTTTGTAACCATCATGTCTCTGTTGATTTCAGTTTGAATAATTTCTAACTACACATCTGCCCCAGGGTCTTTGTGTAAAGACCCTTCTGTGTTATTTTCTTTCAGGTGCAAAAAAATATACCCAGAAAACAGAAACAAAATGCTTTGTGCTCCATCTTGTGCGTTATCACTTTAGGATATTAAAGTGCAGTGGCAGTTTGGTAGCAAAATAAAGGAAGGTGGCCTGCCAACTAAAGCAGGATGCAATTTCCTTCCACCCTCTTAAATGGTCTTACGATGTACTCTTTGTTAGCCAGCCTCAGTTGCATTGAATTAGTCTTCTACCTATTACTTTAAATTCCAAATGTAGAAATACTGTTGGTGCTCATAAGGCGGAGTGAACCAGAAAAACACAGTATCCTTTTCAAATTACACTTCTAGCAATAAAAAAATAATAATAAGGAAGAAACCTCATTCTGTTTCACCTGTTAACTTAAGATGCTTGGTAGACAAGCACAACCACCAAGAGATCCTTCCTTTGGTGACACTTCAGAGACAGCCGCCTCAAAAGGTGCTGACTTAGAGAGGGTGTGGAAACACCTGAAATTCTGACGGTGTTGCTGGCCTTAACTGTAGGGACAGTGCTCCAAATCCAAAGAACTCTGAAGTGATTCTTCTACAGTTTGCTGTCCTGGATGCTTCGCATTCCCTATGTCCTGCAGGAAAGGAGTATCTCTTTTTTGTTGTTGTTCTGTTGTTGTTTCCCACCCCAGCTCCCCATCTCCCCCCAGAACTGAGTGTTACTCAGTGGAATTCACCTTGCAGAAGAGCAAGACTTTTCAAGGCTCCTCGCCTGCTGCACAAACACAGGCTGCTTATGTTGTTTTAGTTAACAGTTCAAGTGTCCCAGCAAGCCATACTTAATAAGCTATCTGATAAGGCTTGATTGTGCTTCACTGTGTTTAAATTTCTTGGGGAACTGTTTAGATGATGAAAGTGCCCCAGTGCCTGCATTTGTGTAAAACTCCAAAATTATAAAACACAGCCTTTAGTGTCTCAAGGTCTCAGATGATTGAAATACCAAAAGGATTTGCATATTGAAGTATTTTACTCAGTATCTCAATATTGAAATAGATGATACGTTGTGTAAATAATATCTGTTTATGCTTTGCTTTCTGTGTTACGTTTTGTTGGTGTGACTGTTAAATGGAATAGTCAGAAAACAATTTCATAGCTCTTTGCAGTACCAGAACCTACAGAAGGAGAAGATCATGTGTACATCACCTAGTTTTTATCCTGGCAATAGAGGATTGTGCCTTGTATTTTTTGAGAGAGTCTTCTGATTTGTTGAGCTTCAAACTACTATCAAATTGTAGGTGGTGCTATTTCTCTTTCGCATTTTATTTCCATTAAATAATGTCTTTTGAAAATGATGTGTCCTCACAGACCGACAGTGTCTAACCTTCATCTGGAAAAAAATCTGCATTAAATCTTAGCTGATCCTGGATAACTAGTAAAGTATTGTTGTTATTATGCAGTAACTTTCTCCTATCTAATTGCTCATGCTTGCAAATCATAGAATACAAGCTTCCATTATGTACTTGGCCTGAACCTTAATATTTCAAAGCTATTACTTAAAGGAAAAAAATTTCAAGCAACAGAATATGCTGTGACAAATAAGGAATTCCAAAGGAGGTTACAAGAAACTTGCTAAAGTTAACATGTTTCAGACCTTCAAAATCCCATGCTTCTGCACGCATTCCTTTACCTCACATTGAAGAATCCAGGTGTGGTTCTGGTGATAGCATTGTTGTAGCTGTGTTTGTTTAGTATTTTTGTTTAAATATAGCTCTTCCTTTCCCTTCTGTCCTGGCATTATTTTCACTATTCACAGTGTTTTTACTTAAATTCATAATTTTGATAATTCCAACTGGAGAATTCTGTTTCATTTACTTATGGCACTTCATGTGAAACAGTTCTGCCTTCATTTCCTGTTTATTTTTAGTTGCTAATTTTCAGACTTTTTCCATCCCCTTGGGTTTTTTAAAATCCTGTTTGGTACAAACCAGGGTGGTCCAACTGGCAGCCCAAGGAACAGTTCCATCTGGCCTGCTGCATTTGCCAAGGAGGAGCTAGGAAATGCCTGTAAGGGCATGCACTGCCCTCACAAGCACACGTTACCTATTGCTCAGATATGTAACCGTGCTTGAAGCCCAACTGTTGTGCCATGTCCACCTGGAAAAGGAGACTGGCACTAGACATTCCTTTTCCCCAGCACAGCCACTTGTCTAGAGGGGTTAGTTGTCCTTTCAAAACAATCTTCAGAGAGGATGCTACAAGTGGGAGCTACCACCTGTCCCTAAAAGAACTAGGCCACTGTCATTTTTCCTTGTTAGATTGATAAATTAATAGGCAAACTGACAGGAAAACTGTGTTTAAGCCCCAGGACAGTAGAAGCTAGTTAGAATTTTAATATCCACTTCAACAAAGCTGATGTTACCAATTCATGGTATTATTTCAGGCTTTGCATCTGCCAAGTGCCCTCTGTCAATTCACTGTCTTTTTCCCTTGGGCAAGGTGAGCATGATGGTACCAAGCACTGTGCATTGAAAGCACCCTAAAAACCAAGTGTACTTTGTCAAATTGATAATATCATTTTAAAGGATTTCATTTGGTTACTTTGCTGGTTTCTTTTTGTTGGAGTATCCTGTACCTTCAGATGCAGATGGGTGCCTCACTTGGAATCAGTGCATCTGCCAGCATGCAATTTCTCATAAGAAATTATCTCAAAAGCTGAACTGATCCCACGTACTCCATTATGTTGTACAATAATAGCCTTTTTGTAGCAAAATGAGCCCAACTAAGCATGAGGTCTAACCAGTGCCTCATAAAACAATAATATCACATCTTTTGATGTGTATTCCATTTCCATTAAAAATATTTAAAACTATGAGCAAGAATGGGGCAGACTACAGCTTGGCAAAAAGCTGAAATAAGCAATCAGGAGCAGTATACCCCAATGTAAAATGTACATTTACTGTTACCATGTATCATTGTGTGATGACAGCAGAGCTCTGTGGTTTTATTATCCTTATTTAATATACTGTAGCACATAGCAGTATCAAGAGCATATAGCAAAAAACCCCACTATAATATCCAATCTTAGTTTTATACTAATTCCTTTTAGCATCCTGCTTTCCTTTTCAGTTGCAGAGAAACACCAGATTAATGTTCATAACTTACCTCTTTCTTGTTTAGAGTGTACAGCAGCACAACTACTCTAGTCACTCTGTGCTCATTTATTTTAAAATATTTATTCTGTTTATTGTCCTACTCTGGTCTGTAGTGTTCCCCATTATACTAGGCATCTCCAATTTTGGTTAAACCACCCCTTATTTCTGATACAGATCATCTCCCCAGGGCCTTTTTTTTTTGGTCTTGATTAATCTCCTTTGTTTTCTGTCTCCTCTTTGCCTGTTCTTTTTTATTGTCTAATCTTTATGCTATCTATGGCTATACTGTTTTCCCCAAGTCTTTCTTTCCTTTGCCTTCTTTTCTCCTTTCATGCTTGGCTCTCTTTTTCACTCTGATTCACTCTGTCTTCCTTTAGTCTTCATGCCTGCCTCAATTTTCTTCCCATATCCTTCAGTCTGATGTTTCCCTTCTGTTTCTGCCCTGTTCACTTTACTGCACTATCCTACAGCCTTCTTGGTTTTCCTTTGCCTTCCCTAACGTTGTCTCACGTTTGGGAGATGACTGATGATGACAGAAAAGTGGAAGGGAAGACAACAGCTGAAGACATAATTTAGACATATGCCAACTTTCAGAGAAAAGTTTTGTTTAGGAATAAGTAACTGAATTGAAGCATCTAACAGGAACAGCAACAAAACCCTTGATTACTTATGGGTAACTATTCATTAGTGAAACTGAATTTTACTTGAGGATTACGGTCAGCCATATTGTACAAGGACTATGTGGAGGCATACTTAAGAAGAGATAAAGTTTAAGTGAGGCAAAATATAGTTATAGTTATTAAGTATATTTGATGAACAGTTGCAGGGTTCATGTCTTTAGTTCATAGAGAAAGAAATGGAGGATAAGGCACTGGAGGATAAGAGAAGCTAGTGAAAGAAATAAATACCTAAAGAAGATGTGGAAACTACACATGATGTATGAAAAGACAGTGAATCAGAGGCAATAAAGACTTGCAGCAAGTCTCTGGAGATGGTTGAAAAGCAGAAAAAGAAGCACAGAACTGAGAACAAGCAGTGATAATTCTGTTACACACGATGGAAAAAACAGGAGCAGTGGAAATGGCAGCGGAACCAGTTCACTGGGTACCAGACACACACTATTAATTAAAGCAATTTCAAGAGGGTGCAGAATTTTATGGATAGGACAATGAAGTCCTAGGAAGCCAATGGGTTTGAAAAGGGATATATTTCATACTGGTAAATTCTTCCTTGTTTGGCTTGCAGAAAGTATTCAGCCAGAGGAATTTAGGTCATAGTTACCCATTGAACAGTGGTTTGTCAAAATTTTTGCATCTCACTGTGATACAAAGGTTTCGTCTAGATTTTTCTACTTGTATTCATGTTTTCTAACAGAAATTTATTCTCAGAGTTGTTACCCTGATTTAATGAAATCACAACCACAGGCAGAATATAGTCAGTCACTGGCATTGCTGGAGTAACAGTCCTATAAAAGAATCACAAGCTTTTCAATTGCAATATGTGCAAGGACTCAATTTCCAAAATAAAAGATCATTTTAGTAGCTTTGTCAGCATTTCCAAAATCCTAGTCACCCCTCATTGGCTCCCAAAGATTATGATTGGGTGGTGTGTATTATAACAGTCCACTGCTTGCTGAAGACCAATGAATCCTCTGTAGCTGCTCACATTATTCACAGTGAACAATCAGATAGCATAACCTTTGTTGCTGGGATATTTTTCTGCTTAAAAGCCACATTTCCTGGAAGTCTTATGCTAGAAAATGGTATCATACATTTGAGTACCATGAGTTTTGTCAAATCAAAATGACAGAAGCATATCCTTAACTAAAATATCAAGAAGGCATGCAACATTTTACAGAAATTAGGTTAGGGATGGGCAACATGGCTTCACCAAGGGCAAATATTCACCAAGGGCCAATTGTGCATGACTGATCCTGCCACCTTCAAGGGTGGACTAACTGCATCAGTGAGCAAGGGAAGAGCTGTTGGTGTCGTCTCTCTGGACTTCTGCAACATTCTTGCCTCTAAATTGTGAGAGACATTGATTTGATGGAAGGACTGTTAGGCAGATAAGCGTCAGTCAATGGCTCAGTGTCCAAATGGACACCAGCAATGAGTGGTGTCTCTCAATGGTCTCTACTGATGCCAATACTGTTTAATATCTTCCCTGTGTCCATGGTGTGTGCACATAAAGAACGAAGAGCAAGAAATGTTTTATATGCTAGTTGTTTTCAACTGTTGCCTGAAGGAAGAGAAAAATAAAATAGATGAAAATGTTTTCTTTATTAAAAACCAAAGGAACATTTTATCTGGGACTGGATTGCACAGTCCAGGTTTGTTACAGGAGTGTTATTTCAACATGTGAATTATTAATTTTTATAGCGATTTAGAGACAGTAAGGGAGAAAGAACAGGCAACACGGTACTTTGAATAGCTGTGGGCACTCAATCTCCAGTCTTACCAACTGCAGTAGGTATCAATTGTCTCAGTATCCAAGTGGACCATGCATGTATATCCCTTATTACTATAATGCATATACCTAAACAATTTTCAAGACAAGTTAATCTGTTCAAGTCAATAGCCACTTGATAGAAAAGGAAAAAACTTTCCTTAGCTTCTAAGCCATGAAGTGTTTGGGTCAAGTAGGGCCGAGAGTGGTTTTAGCAGCCCTCTGATTTCCATGTTATTCTGTCCCCGTCCTTGGTGTGCATTAACTTTTCCTTGAGGGCATATAGGAAGTGAAATTTACTCCAGCATAGTGTTGTAATCTTTTTTTGCAGATAATGAAGTTAGAAAAAATGAGTACAATGTAGACTCGTCCTTTTTTTAAAAAGTATTGGTTCTATTACATAGTCCTAGTTGTAGGAAAGAAATGAAGGGGATTCTCTCCCCCAAGTGAAGCAGATGTCCTACTGAGCCAAGTCTGAGATTTTGCTCTTTGTAAGGAAGCAGAGGGAATGGCTATTTATGGTATTTTGCAGCTACACTGAAGGAAATATTCTCTTCAGATTATGTTGAGTGGCTCCATGGTATACAACGTTTGTGGTCCCTCTGTTGAGCCAAGAGCCACGTAAGCAACATTAACGCAGACTGGACCTTAAGAATCTGATGCTCAGACATGAAGACAGTCCTTCATAAGTTTAATATTCTGGGAATTCAGGACACTTTGCAGTATTTTCTCCTGTCTGAGTCATATAGGTTACTAAATCAGTTTCTGGTTGTGTTTTTCAGGTTAAATTCTGTGAGGAAATGACATGTAATTGCAGCTGTCTGAAAGAGACAGAGCTGAAATCCATTCTGTGTCTCCACAGTTATTCAAGGTGTAAATAGAACTTGTTGTAGTTTTATGTTCTGGTGCAACAGATTATCATGGAGGGCAAAGAGTTAAGGATTCATCTGCTTCCCAACTAAACATATGGAAAAACAGAGACTCTTCTCCTGGCTGCTTCGGAACTGACTTGGAAGCTGGGGATGTTTCAGCCCTTTTGGGTTCCTGTAGCCTTACGTCCTAGTTCATAGCATGCACCTGTTATTTACAGGAATATCAGCAAATTCTGGGCAATAAGTTTATTTTCATAAATGCAGGAATCCTTTATGTTACTAGCCAGTAGGGTGTTTTGCCCCAGAGGGCAGTGTCTGTCGTTCAGGCAAGCCTGTCTACCCGTATATGGAGCTGTGTTGCTCCAGTCAAATATACCTCCGTTGAGCTGACAACACAGCATAGCTTTGTGGTTGCATAATCAATGTTTTCCCCTTTTGCTTTGTTTGTGACCTCTAGCCAAACCCTGCTTTGAGTAACTAATTTCCATGTGGGATTTTCTATGCAATTGCTGCTATATTAAATGATTTTCCTGCAAGCAAGAAATAATTTATTTTGTGAAATGAGCTCCTTTCTATGACCCCACAGAAATAGCTGTGTACTTGAAAGACTGAGAACAAATCCTATTTTGTCAAGAATGCCTATTCCTCTGAATGCAGGAGACCTTAGGCCTGATTGCTCATATAGTTTTGAGGTGCTTATAGAGATTGAAGTGTGAAAAGCAGAGATCTTCTTGACTTATGTCACTGTTGTAAGAATTCAGATCTTCTGGCAGACTTCAGAGGCAGAACAGTTCCAACAGAGCAGTCTTCCATTGCATGAATGAGACCTCGCTCTCTCTTCCCTCACCTTTCTCCTGACATAGTCTGCTCCCTGAAGGACTAGAGTGCTGTTCCTTCCCTCAGGATGTCCTCTTATTCAGCTCAACAGAGACTTTTAAATTCACAGTCAGAAGAGAAGACCAATCTTTGATTTTGCTTCATTCCAGGGTACTGTATACCTTTTGGAGGAAATGAGGCAGAAGTCTGATGACAATGTCCTTATTCAAAGCCTAGGCCTTAATTGTTGCCTAAACACTGTACTTCCTGACTATTGAATGAAGCAGGGATCCCAAATATATTCGTGTAAAAAAAAAAAAAAGTAGAATCCTTATGCATACAGGAAGCAATTAAAGATTGTACAGGTGAACTTAATGCTGGTGTTTTTTAAACTTTGAATAAGACTTTGTAGCATGTGTCATATTTTATCTAGATTTTAATGTACCATCCTATCTGACAAGGTAGAATGTAGTAAAGGAAATAAGACCTTCCTGAAAAACAGAATTGTTCTTGGGTGGAGCTACACAGGCTGAAATCTTTGTATTAAATGGAGATTTTACTGACCTGTAGCAGAGGCTTTTGCGTGTCTTCAAATGAAGTATTTGGCAGCAGCCATAAGCTGTCATCTCCTTTGTGGGTCGACCACAGTATGGAGAAGACTCATGCAGTTCAGCAGTGACTTTCCCAACAGGATACCTACAGCAGAGGAATCTTAAAAATTGAGAACTGTGTGTCCTGTTCCAGGTTCTTGTGGGAAGTAGTTGTACTTCGTAGTACTAAGTTGGAATTAGTAGTACTAATTTATATTTTTCCACACTTTTCCCAGCAGTTTGCCCCTTCTTCTTTTCTCCTGTCAAGTCTCCCCATACACTTTTCACTCACTTTTTTATGAGCACTGTGTCTTCCAACCCAAGTGATTCTTTTTTCTGAGCTGTGTGTATAACAAGAAGAACATTGAGAACACAGGAAGACTGTTTGCCTCTTTTCTGTTCCAGTGCCCAGTGCCATAATTGTTTCTGGCAGCCATAAGGAGGTGTTGCAAGGAAAAGCTCTGTTCAGTCTGGAAGACAAAATGTGAAAACAGGCTCTGTAAAGAACGTTGCTTGATACCCTCTAGCAAGCTTTCATCGAGCACGTGCAAACTCCTGATTTTTCTCAGAAGTTTAGAACATGTCTGCACAGGGTGAGACTGCATAGTGACAGTGAAAAGGATCCTGCCAAATTTCAAGTCCTTTCTTCAAAGAAGGAAGATTGATCCTCTCAGTGAAACAGCTGTAAGAATTTTTTAACACAGGCAGAAGTGTCTAATGGAGCTACTTTATTGGGTCTTTTAGAGAAATGGGGTTAAATCCATTAAATTGAAGTGTGTAACCACACACGGATTTAGAAGACTCCTAGAGACAGCATTATTTGCCTAACATCACAGAAAGTTCCAGATTCACCTGTAGAACAGGACTTCCTAGAAAAAAACCCAACCTTTTTGGGGGAACCAGAGTTGTCACTGGGAGTTTTTAACATGTGTATCTGACAGTCTGCGTGAAACATAGGTTGTCAGACAAGCTAAAGCCTAGCTGACACTTGGTCTCATTTTAGGAAAGAAATCAAAAAGGAATGACTTACCCTGCTGTTCAATAAATACAACTGTAAATGGATTCTTACATAGCAATGGGACCACTTTTCATTCCTTGAAAACTCTTTGGCAATTCATAGTGTGGTCAGCTTCAGTATCTGCAGAGAATGTGTGAGATCTTGAGTATACAGCCCCTCTTTCCTCAAGTAGCCAGGTAGCACTTAAATGATTTGTTGATGCCTTCCGTGGCTGGCGACTGCTCTGAAAGCTATCTTTGATAGCCAGGTTGGTTGAGGAATGGTACAGGAGAATTTCAGAGGGAACAGAGGAGCAACCCCTGCCTATCTGATTAATGGCTGGGGAGAATGAAAGGACAAATTAACAATCTAACATCTTCTGCTGGCCGTTCTGAAACCACACTGTCATTCAAGAAGAGGCAACAAACAAGAGCCCTGCCTAAGGCAGGCTGAATTGTCAAGACCACTACCTCATCGTGTGTTTCTTCTGGAAACAGTGCTGCTCTACAGTAGCCCTAAAATGTATGAAGGGTGGGAAACGAAAACTACTGAACTCTTCGCCACAATATGACCCAAGTTTTTTCCTCACACCCATGCAAATTGCATCCAGATATTTATTGTAACCTCCTTTGGCTTAAACTACTCCTTTTCCCTATAGTGTCATATTCTTTGCTCTCTGGACTCCAGGTTCAGTCAGCTCAATGTGCAAAGGTTCAGGAAATAATTAGAAAGCTGTGTGCTCATTACTACCATGAAAATTTGATCACAGCTCACTCTCCAGATAATTTGGATAATCAGGCACCTCCCTTTCTCAGGTCCTAAAGGAAAAGTATCATTTAAAATTGTCTATCATTAGTATGTTTATTTAGTTTATGTTTGATTTTGATATGTTTTTAGTGAATTAAACACTCTTAATTTGAAGAGAGATTTTAACTGGATGGAATTAAAGCCAGATTCTGGTGACTAGCAGCAGCAGCAATCTGTGAATTACTGACGTATATGTTTAATATCTCCCTTGAGAGCAGGAAAGTTCTTCAAATGTTGAAACTGGCTTAAATAATTTAAATTCATATGAGTGGTGAAAATTCTTTGGCTAATAATGTTAGCCTGATCTCTTCACTTCCAATTTAATCTGGAATATTTGGAATAGTTGTTAATAGTATGTTGGTTTATTTTAATATCTTATTCAACAGAATGGTTTGCATCCTTACACTTACACCTTAGAATTGACTAGATTAATATTCTCAACTTGCTGTAAACATATATATTTTCATCAAGCAAATTATTGTGCTCCTTCACATACCTGATTTTGCTTGTTGCAGTATGAGTGAGCAAAATGCCTGGCTATTTTTCCTTTCTGCTTCTACAAAAGCTGTGAAGGAGGGATAATATTTTTTTTCCCTGAAAATGCTACTTCATGAACACTTTAACTAGGAATGAAGAAGAAAGAAAATAATTAATGAAAAATATGAAAAATAAAGGGAGCACTGGGATTGGGTTGCAGAAAGCTGAGTTTCAAGTCCCTACTCTGACATTAAAATAAAGACAATGACAACTGACGCCTTTTGGCTGTTCTGGACTCTGTCTTCCCTGCTTTTATGTGGGAAAACTTTGAAACTTCTGGGGTTAATTCTAATGTGGGGAAGAAATATTTTTGAGATTTCAGAATTTCAGAGGAAAGGAACTATTTACCACCCAGATACAATGTCAAGAAATAGCATGAAGCAAAACAATTGTCAGCAGCAATCATTCAAAGTAGTTTCTCATCCAGGTTTGAATTCCAAGTTCTTACCCATGAAATAGGTTACTGATAGGATGGTGCTTCTCATTGCTTTACAGAAATTGAGCTATTTAGTTTAATGGTAATGGAGTCCTTAGAAATAAGCAATGGAATTTAACATGAAAACTGTTAGGTAGTACGGCCAATACATTAGACTTTCATCTCTTTTTTTCCTTCCATTTTCTTACTGTGGAATTTGGAGACCTGATATCTCTGTATCTGAACATGTGTTGAACATTTCTGTCCATCTCCTTGCAGAGAGAAATAAGCAGCACTGATCTCACAGCCATTTGATTCTGGTAGTTTATCTTAATTTCAAGGCCTACAGTAACTTCTACAGGGTCTCTTCTCCTGCCGTTTTCTTGTGCAGCCAAACCCAACTTTTCCTTTCTTTACAAAGTAATTTTTCACCTTTCGTATAAACACAATCACATTTAATATTTTGCCTCATAAAATATTTGTATTTTGTATTTTCTTGTATTTTACTGTCCAAAGGAAAAGTATTGTGATACCTGCCCCAATTTAAATGACAATAACCCTATAATGCACTGGTGTTAAGTATAGTAAGGGAAAGGTAATGCTTAGTGTGTTTATAAACCTTAATTGTGGATGTGATCAGGATTACACGCTAGGGTGATATCAGGATTTCATACTAGCTGTCTCCAAGAGAAAAATAAATATACTTTTCAAGTTTATAGTAGCAGCAACATGGCAAGTGCTGCCAAGTCAAGACCTCGTGTTAAATTCAGGCAGGAGCAGATATGCGAAAATGAAACCTGCACATCTAGCACAATGTAGAAGTACCCAAATACCTGTATAAATAAGCAAGTTTAACCACTGGCAGAAATCTTGCTGGGGAAACATGCAGGTTTTCCAGACTAAATAAGCTGATATGTTTGGCCATGGCCATGCAGCAGGATGTCTTCTTGTAGGTGGCTTAAAGTGAGCTTGGACATCTCTGCGCTCCAGTCTTTTGTACAGTCCTTTCTGTAATGTAAATTAGCAGTGGCATACAACCCTTAAATGTTATGCTATTGCTGTGTAAAAAACGATGCATTAGAAGATTATGTTCAGAAAAGGTATAGTAAATAAGTGCTGCTAAAGCAAAGTATGATTTATTGCATATTTTGATCGGCAATCAGGAACACTTTAAAAAACAGAGTTAATGAGATGCAGAAACTGTTATATAAAACAATTCCCATGAGTCCCTGAAAAGGCATACCTATCAGAAAGCTTCTAGCTTGCAGGATTCTATACCTTTTCAGTTACCAGAGAGAGGCAAAATCAAAATCAATTGCTGAGAGTGATGGCTTTTGACATTCAAAATTTTGAAGCTTCTGTAAGCCCTGTAAGACAATATTTTTCTGATCACTTTGTGTTGCTAAAAATATTGTATAATAGGGTCACTCATTGCTAACTACTTTGAGAACCATTTTTTGTATCTTATGATGCCATACATGATTTATGTCCCAGTCTTTAGTTAGCTACTTAAGACTGCTTAGTACCAAAATGCCTTTTAATAAATATGACAGAGACTATCACCTTCTGACAGGCAGCATGTGTCATTGAAATAGAGGCAGTCATACAATAGCTTTAAAAGAGGACTGCCGCAGCTGAACAAGCAGCTTTTATGTTCTTTTTTTGTTGGACCCCCTCCGGGAGTAAGGGGTAAGTTTAGTTTGTTGCCTTAGTTTAACTTTCAGTTTAGTGCTAAACTGAAATTTTCTGGCAGCAAGCTTGAATAGGAGCTTAGTAAGATAATCTTCCCAAAAACACAGTAGAACAAATGCAGTCAGACTTGGCCATACACATAATGTAGAAGTCATAAATTGCTTTGTACACTCTCTTTGTTTTAATGTTTGAGTGTGCAGGTACCTGTACCTATATGACTGCATGTATAAAACTTGATTTATGTGTGGGGGTACTCATGGGTATGAAAAGAACCAGTAATTTACTGGCAGATTAATATCCATCAGAAATAACTACACTGAAATCAAAGTAGTGTAAAGCAGTGTGAGAAGTGAATCACACCTCCTCTAGACCAAGAGCAGTGATCAAATTTTATTTTATTGTAAAATAAATTGTGTACAAACACAGGCACATACACACACAACCTGTATTAAAAGAACACTGTTAAGACTTCTCAAGTCCAGAAGTCAAATCATACGACTTAATATATTCGAATGATCTGTGCAGCTTGATTTGAGCTTTTGTATATGCACCATGTTTAACTACCCGACCTCCAACTTTTTGTTCAGCAGTGCTTGGAACAGACAAACACATCCTAAGGCATGACTTTGCTGCCATTGGGCAGACTCATGGGATTGCATATTACTGGAGTTCCAGAGTTCCACCTATGGCAAAATCAAGTTTTCAGCTGTGTTCTTCTTTAGATATAATAACCTTGAACTCTTGCTTTGTACACATGTATTCCTGCACTGTTTGAAACTGGATTGGATCTCGGTCCAGTCTTTGGAGCAAATCAGGCAGTCTCTTTTTCTTTTTGCTGTTTTGTACCCCCATGGAAACACAGAGGAAGAGTTGCCTTGGTGGAATGTAGGCCGGGAAAAGGCAAACATATATAAATCAACGGAAGGAATTGGGACAAGAACAAGAGAGGCGTGGACAGTGAGGATAACAGAACTTCAATAAGGGATAAGGAATGAGAAAAAGCCTGGGAGGTTTTGATGGAGTAAACTTGGTCCCTCATGTGTTTACATTTAATTATGAGATTACACTATTTTTCCACAGAATTCCTACCTCATGCAGGATTCACTTAATGAGCAGCTATTAAATACATTGCTTTGCCCTTATCATGCATGGCCCCAAGCCCTACTTATTACAGACATTTCAAATACTCTTTCAAAGGTAGAATTATTCATTTTTTTCTGAGATTTTTGTAAGGCCTCTCTCACTCTTAGCTTTTTAAGTGGGGTTGTACCAAGAACACTTACTCCAGTGTTTTCTAAATTTTCAGTACTTAAAGTCATAGTCTCAATATATACATTTTAATGTGTATAATTACACCTATGCATTAATTAATGTGTGTGTGTATATATATATATATATAAAATATAGTGTGAGCAAACAGACTGATGTGTAAGTGTTACTGAAGGACAGAAAGCTGCTTAAATTTTTGTTTTATAAGGACAGAAAATTACATGAGGGCGTGAAGAACTCTGGAAATGACTGGCAATAAAAGAAAGCAAAGATATTCCTTGCTATTTTTAACCATTGTGTTACATCATGTAGTTCTGCAGCAGATTAGTCATCACACTGAAAGGTTGATGGAAATAATAGTGAAAAGCACTTGGCGGACTTTGAACATCTATGAGGTAATCCAGTAGAAGTGACAAATGACTTCTGGCATTTAAAGGTGAAATGGAAAAACTACAGCCAGAAAACCTGATGTTTCTGACTTTTTTCTGTTTGTTTTTGGGGTTTTTTTTGCTTGGCTTTTTTTTTAAATTCCTGATTGCAATATGTTGATAACAGTGCGGGTTCTAGGGGTCTGTTCAAAAATTAGGTAGAGTAAAAGTATATCAGTTGTAGTAAAGTAGTTCTGTGATTTTAATTATTTTTAGGTAGTGTAGTCTAGAGGGTCCGTGGGAGAAATAAGCAAGATGAAGTTCTTGCTGGAATGGCTAGGAATGTGATATTTGAGGGAAGGAAGCTGGTGATTTCTAAATCTCATCACTATATTGGGACAAACTTCTCCCTAGAAGTGTATAATATCTGAAAATAGTCTTTGCGATTCCTTGAGAAAACTTACACTGACTTTTCAGCAGAGCTCTGCAACAGCATTTTGCAAGGCCGACTTAAAATTATTGACTGGCTCAAATTGGTGCAATCCATGTTGAGCATCATATAGTTAAGAAGAAAGGGATAAAGAAGGGAGTTTGTACCTACTTATTTTCTTTTAGAAACAAAATTTTTTCAACAGATATGAATAGTACATTTCTAGAAAATTAGTGCTATGTGTCTTGGGCAGTTACCTTACTTGATATGTCTCTCTTGCTCTACATATGAAACACCCATTTAGATTTACCTGTCATGACCTTCAATGGGGCTAAAAATTACAGAAACAAATCAAACAAAGCATATGAACAGTGAGGAAGTCGTTGGAACTTGTACATGAATATATTAATTATTGCTGGACTGATCTAAATAATATGTCTCAAATTTTTTCAAAAATATATAAGTTGTATGTTTATAGTAACAGCAGCAATTACTTTTAAGGGACTTGACATAAAATGAGGATAAAATTTATTTAACAGTTTCATTGTGTGATGAAATGGCAATGCAGGAATTTTTGTTAGATAAGGTTTAATAGCAAGTTATAAATGTTAATGTTTATGAGGCAGAAAAAATAGATGAGGGGCAAAAATTTATCTAAAAGTTCCCTTTTTCAGTAAGATCCTATGGCAAAGATCAATGTAGAATAGTATGCATTTTAATAAACAGGTGATTCAGTGCTTGATAATGTGATGTTAATTTCTTGTTTGTACATATTAACCATGTCACATCAAGAACTATTTAATTGACTGTTTAGTATTCAAAGTGCTGTGCTGTTGAAGATGGTGATCAACATGTTCAGCAAAGTTCCATGTGATTTTAGGGCTGTGGTTTCACGGTTGGTGTAAACCAGTTTAAGTCTATTCTGCTACTGTCCCACCACTTTTCCACTCCAGGCAATGGGTTATAATGCCTTTCTTCTGCTGGCACCAACATTCGTGCAGCTGTGTAATTGGTTAGATCAAAAAGATGATCTGCCTGAAAACTAATTAATTAATTTTTATAGTTTTCAGCTGAATAGAGTCAATCCATCTGATCCAAGCAATCCAGTGCTGGCACAGAAGAGGGGCCCAGGGCTTAATGAAAGAGAGAGAACTTTCCCTTTTGGTGGCAACATGGCCATGGATTGTGAAAGAAACTAGCTGTGAAACTGTGCTTGAATTGTGATCAACAGCACAGTCTACAGAGGATGGAGAAATAAAAAATGAACTAACAAGTTGTAAATGGGTATGGCATAATCAGTGGAAGTGTTGTAGGAAACCGAAAACTCCGTTTTGAAGTTTATACGCTGTATCATGGAGTGAGGAGGGAATATTTCTTCTCTGTGGGCCTACTCCCTGTTCTGAGTCCATAGAAAAACTATCATGTTTTTAATATAAGGTGGGTCAATTTTCTGTTTGAACATGAGTCAAAGTGAATGGCTGAAAGAAAAATAGTAGTGAGAAGTTTACCAAGGAAAAAAAATCTTCACTGAATATCCATAGACCAGTGAAATGATTACATATAGTTATTTGAAACTTAATGTATTAAGAAAACATTTTATGAATTTGGAATGTAGCATGGCTTGCTGTTTGAAAAAAAATATTTAGAAGTTTATTTTATTTGGTTACTAATGATCACAAAATTTATACAGTGTTACTACTGTGTCCTGTTCAAATACGTGCTGTAATTCTCTTAAACTCTGATTCCTGATGCAAATGCTTAATTTTGTTTTTCCTTGATACTTGCTTTAAAATTAGTTCCTTGGTCCTAATAGAAGTACTTGTTGAGATTAATGCAATATAAATGGTTTCACAGATAGTTAATTTCTACATTGAATAGAGCTTCATGGATGTAAGGAGATGATAGTATTTATTTATCCCAAAAAATTGCAGCTTGCTTCTAACCATCAAATTTCCAGGAACCTTGAAGAGGGCAGTAAAGAGACGAGGCTACAGCAATGTTTGAAAAGATAAGGTAGGTGGTTTTTTTTGCAATATTGTGTTTTTGGTATAGCTGGGTGAGTGAGTAATTTGTTTTCCTGGAAAAGATTATTGAAATTAATATTAGGATCCTCTATTTCATTTAGCTAGTTTGGTGAAGGTCAGTAGCTAAGTCTTGCTGTCCAAGTCATGTGACTTTTTTTCTCCTTTTGACCTTAATCCCACTTCCCAAGGATGCAGTATTCACCTAATTCAGATAGCCTTCCAGAATTAGATTCACAAAGTCCTCTGGCCTTCTAAGTTGCTTTTCTCACATTCATATGACTCTCCCCTGCCAACTTAGCCTTCTGTCCTCCACCCATCCCTGTTTTGATTCATTTCCCTCATGCCGTGTGCCTAAATATTGCCCAACCCATGTGGAAAGTCCTTAATTCTTGTCAAGACAGGGTCATGACTAGCCCACCCAGGAAGATCAGAACCGTGGCTCTGAAACTGGGAACCAGGCTTGCCCACTTTATAGTATAAAAGCCATTATTCCCTCATGCTCATCCAGGCCTTTGGGTTAGCAGACAGTTGGAGCAGAGGCACAGAAGGCATGTGTTAGAAGAGATGGGATACACTGGGAAATAGCAACAGATTTATCAGGGACATGCGGGGGACTATGCAAGGGGCAAGTGAGGTAGTGAGACTGATGTGAGACTGTGCACAAGAGCAGTAAGCTGATGGTAGAGGTTATGGGACAGGAAGGGTCAGTGGGTGAACTGTGCAGGGCTTGGGAAGTTGGCCAGTATGTTTTCCCTTAGTTAAGTCTGGGCATTTGTAGGAGCTGGGGAAACAAGCTTGGCAGAGGACCAGCAGGCCACCTACTCCAGCTTTCTCACCCCATGGGGGAGGCATGAATTAAAAAGAATTACTAAGCAGACTGAGGCTATGCAAGGCTCAGTTGTGGAACAGGCCCACCCTCAGTTCTGTGATGCCTTTGGCCCCCTCCATCCAAGTCTTTGATGAGTGTTGCCCTTGGTCCACTGGATTCTTTAACTGCACAGCCTAATAGTCCCTTGACTAATTCATGGCCTGTAGGATACTTGGAGAATTAAAAAGGCTAGCAAATAATAAGAGGAGCAAATCAAGTGCCTTGGGGATTTGAAAAACTGAAAACTGACCACACAAGAATTTTGAGGAAAGGCAATGTTTTGGGGATGGTATCGACAAGTAGCAGGACTTGAATAAATATTAGAAAAGTCCATTAATCCCAGCTGTGCTTTTGCCAGATGACAGTGCACATGTGGTATGAATATAATTACCATCTGTAATACCAACCTCTATTTTGCATACCTAGGTCAAGTTTCTGGGATCTGTGTAGAATCTGTTCTAGCCCAGCCTCGAGATATGCTTGAGACAAGGACAGTTCTTTAATAGCTGACATCTTTTTTAGTGCTCTCCAGGCAGTAGACATTTCTGACTATCCTGTTACTCTGTTTATCTGCTCTCAGGCAGCAAAAGTGTGTTATGCATAGCAGTATTATTTCTTAGGCACATTTTACTAAACAACAACTTCTGTGGCTTATCCTAAACATAGTGTGAAAATATCATCCACCAAGTACTATTGTTCACAGCACTTGATGGACCTGATGTTCTCAGAGGTCTTTTCCAATCTGACGGATTCTGTGATTATGTCCCTTCCGACCCAAGCCATTCTGTCATCCTATGTCTTACAGTAAGCTGCTAAACACCTGTTTTCTGGAGGTGGAAAGAGACAATGGTCATGCTGAGGAAGCTGTCGTGATTTGTTAACTTAAATGTGTTTCGATTACATAACATAAGCCAAACTTTGTGGCTACCTACACCTATTTTGTTTTACAGATATTTCTGTTCTTACCTGAGAGAAGGCATATAAAACATGGGAAACACTCAGATCTATATCCTCAATCATTTTCTTAGGCAGGCTTCAATTCTGTGGGATGAGGATTCTCATTTCTGAAGTCTGGTCGTCGCAGTGGGCTTTACACAGTGCTGCAAAGTTCTGGTTCAAAGGCAGTTGCCTCATTCCAATCAGGCTCTGCTATTTATTCCTTTCCAGAGTATTGTGTCCTGGGGCGTCTGGCCAAGTAGTGTAAGTTCCTGTGACACCCTTTGAAGTCCTCAGCCTTTCTAATGATTGCCATGAAGGATGGAATTAACTGGACCATCTGGCCCTAAATGTTTGGCTCTCCTACATGATATTTGTGACCTGGTATAATCAGAAAAGTGGCTTATTTGGCTATGAAGTGGCTAACCTCATTTTGCTGTCATTGCTATTCAACAGACTCCTTTATAGACCTTAATTTTGGTCATCTTATCTGTGCTTTGTGTGGAGGATGTTCTTAGGAGTTTGTTAGAAGTCTATTTCAAGAAACCTCTTAGGAGAATGACGCCATGTATACCAAAGATCTGGTTGTTTCCTCTCAGAGCTCACTATCTAATCCATGCAGTTCATATGGAATTACTACAGGGAATGAATAGCAAGGAACCGAAGGATGACAGGGATGGACATAGGAACTGTACATTGTGCAGATGTAAGGAAAGGCTAGGGAGAAGAGAGAGAGCTCTGCTCGCAAGTAGAATACTTGGAAGATGAACATATCAAGGGAAAAATAAAATGCTTTCGAGGAGCTTATAGAATAAATTTCCTCACTAATTAGGAGAAATCCTATTGCTTCAATCTACTCATGACAGAGGATAAGTGTAAGGCTTCTGAATGGACAAGGGCTGGATGAAGTGACCTTGTAAGTGTGCCAGCTGTGTATCTCAGCACACACAGGGCAGCAATGCTGGTAGGAACTGAAGTAAGAAGAAAGCTCACTACAGCTTTTCACGACTGGCTCATCCCTGTCAAAAGTTGGAACAGAAACATTTGTAGAGTGAAGGTAACATGCTTGACCAATATTTGTGGCACACTCAGTGAAAGTACCTAAAGAATGTTGCTCTCCTCCATTGCAGCTATTTGTAGTATGTTTGGGTTTTTTGATGCCTGATGTATTGAATTTCCCATTTGATTTATTTGGAAGTAAGGTGTGAAAAATATTTTAAGTTGTATTTTGGGCATGATAGTTCTCCCAGCTAGACTAGGTAGATCGATTTCAGTCTCTTTTAGCTGTGGTCCGAGATGGGAGCTAAGAACTGTAAAGGGCTTACCTTTTTCAGAATTAGTTTTGAGACATTAATTTAATGTCTTCCATTCTTTGGCATTTGCCTGGAGCTTCTCTGTTTCCATAATAGGATACACTGGTGCTGTTTTAATTTTTATCTGGAAAAGTAATTCTTGTTTCCTGTGACTGAAATTGAACTGATGGAAATTATTTCTTATAAAGCCATGCAATTACTAATTACCGGTGTAGATGATGGTACAATGTGTCCCCAGTTTTCAGGAGCTTGAGGTACAGTCGTGTCCAACAGTAATAATACAGTTTAAGTAAGTAATACATCTTGAAGCCTGTTTCACTATTCATGACTAGCAGGCTTGATTATTTTCAGTAAGACACTTGCCAAGGCAATAGCATTGCAACATCCAGGATATTTTAATAATTTACTCTAAATCCTCATGTTATGTTTTTTAAGTAAATTGGAGTAAGAGAAAATGACTTAAAATTTCTGTTTCCTTCATTTCACTAGGAATGCTATTTTAGTGTGAATTTAAAACTTTTAATACTTGCTTTCATAAAGAGCATTATGTGACAAACCAAGCTATTTAATATAGTTTGAGACCCTATTTCTATGAACAAAAATCAAGATAAATGTTTATTTGGCTATAAACAAATGGGCTTACTGCTCTACAAACTGTGGCAAGACATAAACTGACATACCATGCTTTTGACATCAGTAAATGCTGTAATTCTGTTTTAGTCATGTCTCTGAAAACTTGAGTTTCTGAAACATTGGCATTTAAATACAAGGCACACGTGATTTCTTTCAAATACAGCATATACTTTTGTGGATGACAGGTTGGAATTAAATCTGTTGTTTCTGCGAATGAGGACATTCAGCACCGGAATCATCCAATTGTGATGATACAGTTTTAGTCTTTACTCCAAATAGGAGCATTTGTACCCAGGTGTTTCCAGTGTGCAACATGGTGATAACTTTAACAAGTTTAATCTAAAAGCGCTGAGAAAAGGAGAAAATAAAAAGAGAAAGAAGATTTTAATCACCTTAACTTCGATTATGTTGTCAAGCCTTCTACAATATAGTTGTCCAAATACAATACAATAGTCCAAAGGAAGAAGAGCATTAAAGACAAAGATTTAAATATAAATTCATAGCCAGTGATGCTACTGCCAAAAAGCAAATATATTTTATGTCCAAAATAGGTATATACATACACAACATATGCATGTGTATCTTTGAACATAATTTTGCAACTCTACTGAGTATTTTCTATGATTTTCTATTAACCAGTGTTATATAGCCACAGGAATGGCTCTTTCTGTGAATTTTAATTTTGTATGATATTGTCTTATCCTCTTCATATCTGCTGGTGTTTTGGAGCTGTCTATGAGGGAATGGTTTTCTGAAGGTGCTCAACAATTTTAAATCACATTAGACAAGTTGGCCCAAAAGCATGTACAACCTCTGAGCTCAAATTTGAAGTTTACACACTTCAAATATTGAAATAAAATATGTATGGAGACCTACCGAGTAATTGAAGATTAGACTTCAGCAACACATGCTATATGTTCCAAAACATGGAAGAAATCCAGTGGCCAGTTACTGTTCTCCATTTTGGAAAAAGTTACTTGACTAGTCCTTAAGAAAGGACAAATTTATATTTTAAGATGGATTTACTGCACCAAATGTTTTCAAGTGGCAAGTGGCACTCATTTGCAAATGTAGTGGCTGAGGTTATTAAATATGTTTACTTGACGTAAGAAGTGTTAGTAGAGAAGAAGTATTAGGATGTCTTGACTGTTACCACCATATTTGCAATGTGGTTGTGAAAGGAGAGGCCAATCAAATGTAATTTTTATTGTATTGATATTTTCTGGTGAGAGGAAACATTCATCAAATGTGCAAATATTGTAATGGAAGTGGGGAGAGGGTAACTTTTGATATCTGCCTCTGTGACAAATACGAAGTAAATAAGATGTTTAGAAACTTGATGACTTATGTGAAACCCATCACGTTTGCTCAAAAACATTTTAATGAAATGTAACACTTCATTTTAAGATAAGCAGGAAAAGTCTTGTGATTTTCATTTTCATTTAAATACTAAACCATATTTCCTGTATTCTGATGTCTTAAATTTTCTTGTTTGATTCCCTATTCTTATTCTTTGTCTGGTGATACTTAATTGTAAAAGATGTTGGTGGTTTATTCTCATTGTATTTAATGCATTAATGCTTCAATGTTTTATAGTATTCTGTAAGAACTGGGTTTTTAAAAAAAGATATTTGCTTATAAGAGGTATCAGTGAAAGAATCTATTTCAGAAAAAAAATTAAGGGATATGTCAGCTTTCCTATTTCTTACAGCCACATTTAAAGGTTTTTTATAGGCTGTTGGAAATACAGTACTAAAATACATAAACAATTAATAAAATATGGAACATACTATGAATGCACATCAGTGAAACTCTGTAAAATGTTAGAATGAATTATTTTTTTGCAGCTTGGTGTGACTTTTGCTTTGGAAATCATGCATCAATTTTCTAGTTTTGACTGAGACGAGGACCACCCTGAAGCCAAGCTTAATTGAAATAAATCTCTTAGGAGGGTCTATTTATCACTTTGTTATAAATTTGGCAGCTAAAAAGACATAACAAAGTATGCAAATCACAGTTGAAATAAATTTTATATTAAAAACCAACACTTAATTTGGCATATTGAATTAATTCATCATTGACAACTGATTCTTTGAGGAGACAGAAAATTACTTTAAAATAGTTCTGAAAAATTGCCAGGGCACGTGGTACTAGAAGGTGCAAGGTTTCACTACAGCACACTGTAGTAATTTTTTCATAATGAAGCACTTCTGGAGAGACAAATACTATTAGTAGCTTAAATACATTAATATTTACCAACATGCATGACACTCGTCATCTGTTTCCTTGTGTTGATAGAGGAGGCAATCTATGAGTAATTTTCTTGGAGGGAAAAGAAATTATCTCAGTATGTTTGGTGTCCTCTATAAAGTAGAGTTTTGAAATCTGAGCCAGTCACCGTCAGGCAATCTTTAGATTATCAGTTGATACAGAATGTGATGTTAATCTCTGTTGGATGCCTTTATAATGAATAACTGGAGTTTGGAAAAGTGTTATTAAAAGTATGATATCACTCTGACTAAACATCATGGAGATGGTGGTAATAAATTTTTCCAAGTTTTGTACCAGTTTATCACTGTGAAATAATGGTTCTTTGGTTGCTGCCACATACTGTTGTTCCTAGAAGCAAATTGTGAAAGCATTGAATGTTAATAGGAAAGTATTTTTTTAAATGAAACTTTACATTTTGTTTCCTTGTGTCAACACAATTTGGTAGATCTGAATATCTGTAACTGCTCATATATGCATTTTGTATTGGATTGGTTTTTTGTCATGTCAAGGAGATGAAACAAGGTTTTCTCGTCTTTACTGCTCACAAAGCAGTAATGTAGCAGGAAACTTGAAAGAATGCATGCAAATGAGGAAAAGCACTCAGTTCAGGTGCTTGGATCTTGTTCTGATCCTCAGAAAGGTCCAGAGAATGCAGAAATTCTTGTTCTTCATTGCTCAGTAGCAAGAGAAAGTACTGCATCCAAGCTGCTTTCAGCTTGCAATGTGGACTTACTGTAGTTTCTTCTTCTTTCCCTTGCCCATCTTTCAAAAGTGTATCACAGTTCAGGACAGCATTCTTACGTGTTATTTGACAGTTCACATTTCGAATAATTTTCCTTTGACTGTCCACCAACCCCTTTCCAAAAACACGTGTGAAATATTTAAATGGGTGTTCCATGCAGAAGTGCTTAAGGTAGGTATTTCAGAGTACTTTCAGTGTTTCTTGGCTCTGGCTGGACGCTGTGTTTTTCCGCTATGTGCTTTGTCATATTTTGCACAAAGCTATTTTTAATGCCAATGTGCACCTGCACATTTGCTTGCTTGCAAAGTGCAATTTTTGCTTACATTTTTGATCTGTCTCCCACATGGTCACCAAGTAAAAAACAGATTCTGTATATGATTACTCCTATTAACTAGTAAAGGGATTTAGTAGTTCAAGGAGTAAGAAGAAATATAGTTGGAAGAAACAAAGACAATTAGTTGTGTTTATGTGTTGCCACGCACATATCTGTAATAACTGCATTATAAATATTGTTTGATGAAATACCTCTTGAAGTACCAGACACGATAAGAATGGTCTGAGGAACAGGCTGCTGGAACAGATACAGTCCTGGTCAATGTGGTAGTGGTCCTGGGTGTGAAGAGTGGTAACTGTTAAGGGTCTAGGCCTACAAAGTGACAAGTTACTGCTTACATGTGAGAGACAGATAGATGGACAGTGGTGGCCAGCTTTACAATGTCCCTAAGAGACAGACATGGCCTGGTTTAGGAGTTTGAATTATAAAACTCCCTTGAATTCTCTGATTAATACATTCAGTGCAGGAACCTTTTGATGCAAACCTTCCTGTTTACTCTAGAGGCTTCCCATTCGAGTACAGGATTATCTAATTCCAAAGCAATTCACAGGAGGAAATCACAATTGCACTCGATCAGACATTGCTCTGGAGGAAGGTGTAATATAAGGAGGTTGTACTGCTATTATTGTGAGAATAACGCATCTCCTGAGATGCATGGTAAAGAGTATGCTGAGATGACAGGCATTTTACTACCTACTGTTACAACAGCTTGCAGTCATAATTTTTGTGATATTTCATGGCCTTAATAAAATAGCAGGATTAAGCTCTTAACCATTTCTTTCTGTATTTTAAAAGCAAAGTGATACACATAGTGATATGTTCTAGTTACTTGTAAGTACAACATCAGCCCCATCAGTTAAAATGAAATAACAACCATAATTCCTGTCTATTTTTTAATGTGTAAGAGCATGAGAACTGGTAATTGTTTATTCTTATGCATAAATTTATGTTTGGGAAAAAAGAGTTATAGTTATACTAGAATGATTTCAAATTTGTTACAGGGTTTATGTTCAGTGAAATTACAGCAGCGTTTTCAAGCAAGTCATTAGTTTTTGGAATTTGCAGTCAGTTCATCCTTGGAGTACCCTGCATATGTCACTTTTTATTCTAGTGACAAAACATTATTTGGTGGTTTATATCAGCAATAAGTTAAGTTCCTATCTATATGCACTGCACTGACTGTGGCTGTTGTCCAGATAAACCCAGCTAAGGTATAAGGACAAGCTCTGCTATTTAGCCCACCTAAAATTGGAAGTCAGTTTATTGGCCATTCCTACAGTTCACTAGAACTTTAAGGTATTAAAATGTAGACTTAAAAATAAAACTTAATTCAATGGGTTTAACATTTGGACTCAAGGATCTTAGAGGAGTTTTCCAGCCTAAATGATTCCATGATTCTATGAATCCTTTTGTTACCAGCTTCTTAAGGAGGATCCTAGTTCATTGCCAAAATCAAGGCAGTGAGATTAGTCAGATCAAGCCAAATATTAAAATATCGCCTTCAGCTGAGTGAAAACTGTCATTGAGGTAGACAAAGATTCTCGGGGAAAGAGTGCAACCCAAAAAAAGGTGAGGAAGCCTGAAGCATTTCTGTGCATTGCACCATGTAGCATATAGTATGTTTCAGCTCCAGGCTTCTAATTCAGCTGGGCTCCCTGAGTTTGGACTTGCGTGATCAGACCAGGAAGAGTGCAACTGTATTTTACTGATGTAGAACATAAAAGCAGAGGGTTTATGCTGATATGTAAAGAGAATTGGGTGAAAAGTATTCTATACCTCCATGCTTAGCCACCCATACTTGTGACTCTGTGCTGTGGGAGCTTCACAGTATTCTGTTCATTTCATTCTATTTCAAAACTTCACCTGGATAGACTATTTTTGTATTTCACTGTTTTTTGATAAAGTGAATGAAATCACAGACTAAGAAATATTGATTTAGAGAAGTCATTAAATATTGGATCCATGTCAGTTGGATCTGTGTTAGCAGACTTGTATTTATTGGGAAGTGATTACGTGAACATTCCCGTTATTTATTATTTCTGAATCTTTAAAATGCTGACTAGCCTGCAATCTGCTGTCTTGGAAATCCTAATTATGCAGTAATTCAGTGTGTTTATAACATGTTTTCAATTTTCACTACATATTCTACTGTCAAAAAAATACGACATTTGGTTTTATGGAAATATTTAAATCACAACAGCAAGCTACTGCATTGGAACTCTGGCTTTTGGAGACAAGGATGGGCTGGTGAAATTGTTCTCTCATAAATGGGACATTCAGAAGAATTCCCCATTGATTTCTATAACAGATGAGTTAAGTCAATGTGGAGAGCATCTGAAATTCCATTGTATTTCAGCAGCACTTGTAAAATGGAAGCAGCAGCTAAAATGCTGATGAACAGTGTTCAAATACCGATCTAAATCAATGTTTTGATTTATTAATTAATGAATTAAATATATCTGTACGACTCAGAACTACTCAAACTACTTGCGGCATTTTATCATAGGTGCTCTTCAAATATGTGTTATCAGATCAGTTTTGGGTGTATTTTTTGTATTTATATTTGGAAGGCTAATTTTTGCTCCCACTAATTTTCAATGGAAACATCTAAAGAATTCCTTTTGCTTGGTATTGCCAAAGAGCCTGTGTTTTACAATGTTGTAAACCTCCTGATAGCTAATAAATTAGCATGGGTAGCAACGGCTTGCAATATTGGCAGTGTCATTAAAACAAGGCCTTAAAAATAGGTACCTGTAGGCAGGGGCCTTGACTACTCTCCCCAAATCCCATCAGCTACTATCACTGTTGAAAACAGAACAGTGGGCTGGATGGACCTTTCCCTCACCCAGCGAGGCATTTATTTCCTTGTGGTCTTATGGTGTTATCTGCTCACTTCTGTTACTACAAATACTCTGTGCAGTGTATTTTACTTCATACATAGACAAATATAATTTTAATTCAAGATGCTGCTTGAGTGGACATGTAATATCAGGGAATTTGCATATGAAATGTCAGAAAGTGATTAATTAACTTTACATGACAAATAAGGTATCTTCCTGAGTCTGCAGGTTTTTGTGTGATTTTTTCTACATAATGAAATTTACTCACACTCTTCACATGCTCTTCTTGTACATAGTGATGTTGACTCTATAACTGTTCCAAAATTTCCAGTGAGATTGCTGTCTTAATTCTGCTATGGAAGCTAGACAACAAAGCTCCTTTCTGAACTTAGGACATACTTTCCATCCTGTGTTTATTGTACAGCAATGCAAAATGCTACATCACTGCCATGTGAAGCATTACCACTTGTTTTGCTATTACCTAGCCAGGAAACTATGTGGTAGATTGCTGTTGTTCAACACTGGGAGGCTCCAGCCAAAATTCTCAGAACCCATACTTTGTGGATCTGACAATAGTGATTTTCAGTTATGACATTCAGTAATTTCCTCATTAGTCCATGTAAAGAGCTCATCATCTCAAATGGTAGTTAGTTCTGTGGGGGGTGCAGCACCATCTCAGAAGCACAACAGGCAAGATTTACTTTGTCAGTTTTTGCCTCTGAGATTTCCACAGTTGGGAATCATGTGGTGATAGGGACAATGGAAATTCTTTGACAGACAAGCAAGTATATCTATCGAAAATCCTATTTTCATACTGTGTACTCCTTTTTTCTCCAACATTTTACTCCTTGCAGTTAATCTCACAGTCTTGGAGTACTGCCATGACAACATCCCTCTGCCAGGTTTTATTTCCTCAGTGTTCAGATAAATGTATTTAAAAGACTTACACCTGTGAAAAACCAAACAACCCCGCTCAAATTGTATATGTATGGTAGCTCATTTGTCCCATTCTCATCTGATTTTCTAATAGCCATTTATTTCCAAATTTGTTTTCTTCAAATCTCTTAAAACTTCAAAAATGTACTTTACACCAGTGATGTGACAGACTATTGTTCAAACGCAAATTCTCACCGTTACTTCGCAGAATATTTTGCAGTAAATTTTTTTGATCCAAATAATTTACATGATTGGGGCTTAAATCTATGAACTTCCCACATCTGAGACATGTCCTTTTCTTGAAAAAACTTCACACACAAGGTTTTTTTGGCATGTGAAAAATAATATTGATATGGAGAAAGATAGGGAGAGAGCTGAACTGAAGTTGCAATAAAAACCAAGAGTTCACAACACTGTGCTAAAATATTTCTAGAACTATTGTCTTCTTTCAACAGAGGTTTTAAGATTTTTCTCTAATTTCTATCTTTTCACATAATAAATAGGAATTACATCCACTGCTTTTGGCAGTCAGTTTAATATAATGGAGCATAGTCAATTTCTTGTCATACTTTTTAGGACATTATCAAATTAATTTTGAGGAAAAGTTCTTTATGGAATGTCTAAGAAGCTCAGAAATCTCTAAATCAGGAAACTAATTCAGATGATTCTGTGTGATCTCAGAAGGGTGCAAGTTTTCAATGAGATAATGTTGGTATTTAGAATCTTTTCAGGTACAGGATTTACAACATTTTTAAAAACATTGTAGAAAGCTTACACATAGTAAGGAATTTTACAGTTTACAGTTCCAGACCTTAATGCAACTCCAGTTCAGTTTCTAGATGTAGCCAAAGCAGATGGGGAAATCTTGCCCCTATCCCAAGACGTAATGAGAATCCACACTCATGATATCCAACAGGAAGCTGTTTTCTGCTAATATCACTGTCTTCCCAAGGCAATGAAGAAATAGTACATAGTTTTCAAACACAAAATCTATCTCTCCAGGCTGCCATCACCAGCACAAGTTCTACTTTCAGGTGTCTCGTCTGAAACAATGCCAAAGTAAGTACCCTAATGCAGTGCTTTTGGAATTAGAAGGCCATTTTCGGTTTCCCTGTGAAGACGTGTGGAACTTCATCCCTTTAGAAAACCACTGATTTGGATTTCATCAGACCTGCAAACTGGTGATGTTCATCATACACAGCTATTTCATTGTACCTACAAAAGCTGGGGGGTTTATTGTGACCAAGCTCCAGGTTTGATTTGCCTCTCTGCATCCCCTTTCAAGTTTCAGTTAAGTTTGGTTCTTTACTTTGCTGTTTGTCTAAACTTAAAGTGTTTCTGAAGCCAGCCACTGTTTAACAATTGCCACATTTCCTCCCACAGGCAGTTATGTTTCACTTGTGGTTTAACTAATCCGTAACATGTTACTGGTTACTATGAGTTTGTCAAAGCATTAGTATTTGACTTACTAATATCTTTGCGAGACAAAGAAAAACTCATTCTTTTCCAAAACCGAGTGCTACTGCCATAGAAACTCACTAAATGCTGGTAGTTTCTCTATGGCAAGGGACTATTAAAAGAGAAGGATAGAGAAAGGGAAATATTGTTCTGGAACGAGATCTCATACTGCATCACTGCTGTGGTATACCATGGGAAAGAAACACAGCTAGAAGGCAAACAGAGACAGGGAATTTTTTTTGAGAACTTTTGGCCACAATAAGTTTGGGTTTGGAACTAAAAAAAAAGAGGTGGAAAGGGAAGACATGCATGCCTAATACTGAAGCAGAACTTGTTTGTATCTAACATATTGGAGAAATTGTTTGAGAACAGTTCATTCTAGTGAAAATATTACTTTTGTAAGACTGCCAAAATCAGTGTTTTCTCATTCATGAATCAGAGTTCTTTGCTCATTTGTGGTTGCTTTCTTCTCATCCTCTTTGCTTGCCTACTGTCCTTTTACAGCAAAAATCCATCCACAGTTGCCTAGCTAAGCACTTGCTCGAGTATCAGTGGTGAGGGTTCTACAGAAAAAGTCAGCTGGGCTTGATGTGCTCTTCTTATTTGTGTAGTGCACACAACTCTTCAATTTTGTGTGGACACTCTGAGGTTCTTTTGCATTTATTTAGTTCTACTGCAGAAGAACTTGTCTGTCTTCTGGTAAGAAATGTGGAAAAGGTGTTGAAAGGCTGGGCCTTGCTGCAGATGTGGGCGGTCCAGCACAAGCAAAAGCACAGTGTGGGCTTTAATTCCTGCCACCAGCTGCAAATTACGTGTGGGATTGAAGACCAAGTGAATGTGTGCTTTAAAATCTGGAGGTGCTGGGCAAAAATGTGGAGGGCTATATGGGTAACGCAGGTGTTGGTGTCTCCCTCTTAGAAACTGTTATGTAATGACTAGATATCATTTGGATTATGAAAATATTCGTCTGTCACTACAGCGATCCAGAGGTTACTTTTCTGACATGGATTTTCTGGTTCTACCTAGTTCTGTTCATATGAAACCTGAAGACGCCTGATAATTACATAGCTGTGGATGTTCTGTGCAGGAGAATATTGGCCATTTCATTATAACAATTCCAACTAAAACAAAATGATAGCTGGGGAAGGAGGGAGGGAGGTAGGGGAAAGGAAGGCATTATTCCTTACCACAAAACGTTCCTCTCTTTCTTTTCCTCCCCTAAGCAAATTAACAGAGTAGGTCCTTTATGCATGCAGGCCTGTGCAGGAAAGTTACTGAAGCACTGACACAGAAGGAAATCATACAAGATACTGTACCTGGTTCCAGTAAAATTTGAGTGTGTGGGTGGCAAGAGGCTTAGTTCCATGTGCTTTCCACCCCACAGGCAGCTCCACAACTTCCTGTTGTGGAGGTTTCTCCTCTTTCCTATGTGGCTTTGTGCAGTAGGCTTGCCTTTCCCTTGGTTGATGTTATTTGCAGCCTGTGTACAGTAAGTAGCCTTATGCAGTTTGCTCATCCAAAAAGGCTGCATATAAATTTGACTTATGAACTCTGTAGGGTGGTGTTATGAAGAATTATCTCAACTAAGAATAATTTTTCATTAGTTCAACAGGAGATGACATAGTCCCTGACTTTTTTCCCCTGGACTTTTCAATATGTCCCATTCAGGAATCAGGACCAAAGACAATGTTATTTTAATTCTTTTTGGAATACATTTACTCACTCCCAATGTGTTCTGTTCTTCTTAAAGTGACACACGTTTGCTCAGAAAGGAATATACCAATCACAAAAAATTGTATATTTTCTGCTTTCATGTGAAGTATTTTTTGGCAGCCTGTAAGAAAATTTTGAGGCTAAAATCTGATCTCACAGTCTAAGTAATAGGTCCTGGCTTTAATGATTTACAAGCAGAATTACATACCTAGTCCCTTTGCTTTTGAGTTTTCAAACTAAGGGTCAGCATGAGGGCAAGCTGTATCTTGCTGAAACATAGACAAGTGTAACTGAACTGTTAAATTTATACCTTTTTTTTGAATCCTCTTGATTTATTAAGGGAGAAGACAGCAGAATGAACGAAAGTGTAGATCAGAGCCAAGACTTTCATCTTCAGTGTGGATCAGGTCTGGACAGCAAGGTGAATGTTTTGTGGTTGAATGACTGTCAAGGAGTAGAAAGAGTGATTAAGTAGCTCAAAGTAATGCACATGTAAGTAATTTTTTTTAATGATTGGAAGCCTTAAGTGTTTTGACCACTAACAGGGAGAGGTGCAAAAGCCTGTTTGATGTTATAGAACGTGGATAAAGATAGGGGGTTACAACATTTTATATATATTTATCTTTATCTGTCAGTCATCATCAACAAGCATTCAGATTCTGTTGACACAGCAGTATTAAAGTTGTTTCAGCTTCAGTAACGTGAGTTTGTTTTACATTTCAAGGGATTTAGCTAAAAATTGGTAATGAAAACATAATACATAATTCCATTTACCATTTCGGTTTGACTGGTATAGGTCAAACAGCTTTGCATTTTATTGCCTTGAATGTGTAGAGTGTATTATGGTGGGATATTTCATGGCTAAGGCAAACTAATACTTTTCAAGTTGAAGGCAATCACATTAAATTTTTATAATATAAGTAGCATCAATAACTCTTGAATAGGCACAGATGTAAGTTGCTTCATTTACCAGATAGTTTAGCCAGAATACTCAAGTTAAATAACTATTTGGCTGACTTTGAGGAAACTATTTCGTAAGTATAAAGAGCAAGTATACAGTCTTCCTGGACAAACTATAGATATTATTTGAACATGTAAACAATATAGATTATATGTTCTTTTACCATTTATTTTACTAGCAGAGTTTTCACTTGCTAACTGGAATCCCAATTTAAATACAGAATAATAAAAATATCAACCTCTGGTTTAACGGTGATACTAACTGTGAGCTACTAATTCTATTTTTCTAGCCCATTAAGCCTTTATATAGTTTAAATAGGCTTTATACTAAATACTTTGGAAAGAATGAGAAAGTTTACAGATTTTGATCCTCCGTGCAAATCTGCTTGAGCATTTTGTTTAGTCACAAAATAGAGTGCATTTGGTTGGTCCAAGTACCAGGCACATGAGTCCCAGCTGGCAAATTTGTGTGGGAGTGTGGGTCTTTTAATCTACATACCTCATTCCTGTCCACTCTTTTTTCCCTTTATCCAATCCTCAATGAGCCGCTTCACACACATTAATTGCCCTGGGCAGACAGGTTGTCTTTTCTTTTTCTAACATAAATGCCACTCAATGAACCAGCCACTAGGTCATGCTCAAGTGCAATGGAATCTTGTGTTTCCCTCCCAAACACCTAGCATCACCTCCACCCCGACTTCAGCTTCTGTGAGGCCAATGAAGTCCTTTTACAAATACTCTTATTGTGGTTGGTACAAAGAAAATTTTTGTCGATCAAAATATATTAAAACTATAAACACTTACAGGAGCAGGATGTAGAGGTAATTGTTGGATTTATCTTTTTTTCCCCCCTAAAACTTCTCTCATATTTTAAAAATTGCTTATTTTATTACTGTGGAATTAAACAGTACTTTAAAAGGCCTCCTAACATTCAGCTTTTCTGAAACCTCCTAATGGATTATGGGACCAATATTTTCTCCTTCATGAGGACAATAGCAATTGAAATACAATGTTTCTTTGTCTTTCTTCGTGCACCTTCATCAACAGATCATTACCTATCTTCGAATTTTGTTTAGTTAAAATCTTTTTTTCAGGAGTGTATTTAAGAGAAAAATTAAGTAATACTTAGTGAAGAGTGTTGTCTCTGGAAACAGATTAAAATGTTCATCTTCACACTTGGAGTGTCAATACCGATTTTAACTGGAAAAATATAATAAAGAAAATAAGTTACTAAAATGCTGTGAAACAAATAGCAAAAGCTGGGATATCTTCATGTGGAAGAAATTGCGGATTTTTTGGGAATGTTTCTGAGTCACTATGAAAAGAGTCTTTTAGATGGAGAAGATCATCAGACATAAAGCCATTAACTTCATGTGTGGTTTTGTAGCTTTTTCTACAGTCTTTATGGAAACTAGAGAAGACATTTGCTTTTACATGAGATTCTTTCTGATAGAAGACTGTTAAATTAGGTTAACGATGCCTTAGCATTTTAAGATTATTTGAAGTATGTTGCACATCTGAAATGACTGAGAACCATTGGCTTGAATAGACATTACCTAACCCGGAGAAGTCTGTGTTTGTGGAATTTGATGAATATGTGGAGAAATACATTGAGTGCAGCACTCTTTCCACTGGCTTAATCAGTCCTATGGAATTACCTCACCTTGATGGTTCTTCCTCTAGCAGCTTCCCTTTGAGAAATTTCCTTGCTTTCAGGCAATAGAACAATTGTGACAGTACCAATCTCCTCCAGGGACTGCTGCCTCACTTTGTAGCTTGTACCACTCATTTCTCTGGCCTGTTTGCACTATGTGACTTGGGATGCAGTCTTGGGCACAGTAGAAAAGCTGGAAAGCTGGTTAAATTGATGTTCCTTGTTTAAGGCATGGTACAGAACTCTAAACAAGTAGTGAAAGAGGGACCCAAGAAAAAAGGACCATCTAGCAAATCAGGTATAAAGTTAGGATTGGAGTTTAAGTCTGCTGTGTCATGATTTTAGGTTCTTTTCACTGTCTCATCCTTTTTTTTTTTGAGTTCTTTATCAATGTTGCTGACATGCAGCTCCTGGGCCAATACATTGCTGAGCATCTGGAATTGAACCAAAGTACGTTAGAAAACAAGATGAGAAAACTGTTAGGTAAAATGGTGAGTTAATCATATTTTTTATGTAGGATTGTGGAAAATAAAGCTTGTTTTTGGTATTTATCTTCAAAAACTTCTGTAAAGGCCCTGCTGGTTGGTAGGAATCACTATGGAATGAATATTTGTCTGACTGACAATATTTGATTGAGGAATGGCCGCACAGAGTTGCTACTCAAAGGGATATTTTACTGATCTGTATTGGAGGATGCAGGAAAGGATTTTAAGAACACTTGAGACTCACCCATTAATGATGCTAGACACAGGACTACTGGGAAGGTGATTCTGAGGAAAATATCAAAGAGCTTAAAACCCAGTAGCTTCTGAGAAGGAAACTGAGACCTACAATAAAACTTTTCTCTGCCTGAGATTTTTAACAGGAGATCTGCTATGACATTAATTTAGTCGTTACTTCTTAGCTGTGAGAAATAAGCAGAAGTTATGAAATAACTCTAAAGTGACAAACTGTGGCTGGAGACTGCGTCTTGAAAGAAGGTACAGAATAACTTCAAAACTTTTAAACCCAGCAAATATTCCATAGGCATTCTTTCTATTCTCAATTACACTGATTTAATTCTGCTTAAGTTGGGGTCAGGTTAAATCAAAATTTTGCCTGCATTTTAAGTTTAATCATACTCTTATCTAGGATCTCAAACAGGGGTAGGATAAATCATACTGTGTAAGTGCCCGTCTCCCTGAATCCACTAGAAATGGAGCTTTGCATGTACATTTAGACCAGATGCAGTTATTAGAGTTAGGCGAGATGAATGCCATTCATAATGCAATAACACATTTTTAATGGCTTTTAAAGGCTTATTGTTATCGCTTACTGGATTACAGTAGACCAGACCCCACACCTTAGAGGCAGGATTTTTTGTACTTTGTTGTATGCGTGGTACTGAATGTATATGTGGTATTTAGTAAATACTGTCTGAGTCTGATATCTCAGTAAACTGCTTCTGTGTTACTAAGGCCTTCAGGTTTTAGTCCAAACAAATTTGGATTGGAAAAAACACATGCTTTATTTACTCTTTGTACAACATTTCCTAGGGCAAATTACTGTAAACATATCAAACTCAGTATTTAATTAGTAATGCCATCATTTTAAGAGCCTTGCTTAATGTGCTTTTTCACATCCCAGCAGCATCAAAGTTAATTATGTTAATTTTTTGCATTCAGTGCTCTCAAGCAATACGCAAAAGTTCTCTAGAAACAACAGATGTGTAGAGGTAAATCTTTTTGCCACCTTGCAAGTACATCAGGGTCCTCTAAATGCTTTGGCAATGAACAAGAAAGAAAAAAAATAGCTGATCCTGAAAATACCATTACCGTTATTTATTTTGAAATTGACACTGCACAGTTTTCAGGCTAACACCCAGATTTAGCTGTGTATCTGAGATAATCCAACACATACACAAATCAGCCTAAAATGTCTTTTCCTTCATCTCTGTTATATCCATTTAATTTCTTGAAAAGGTGAAGAAAACATAGATCGAGAAAAAGAAATCAACTAAGGAATTTTGTTTATTATGATTGGACAGCTGCAGTTGGTCCACTAAGGATCACTTTATGTTTTATTTTGATTAAGGAGATACCAGTCTGCCAACCATAATTTGTACAATGCTGCTATTGCAGTTGAAAATAGATGACCTTTTGCAGCTGACAGTGGTACTAATTAAGGTGTCATTGCTGGGTAAAATTTTCCATCTGTGACATAATCAGTAATGGGATTTTTGTTTTTATTTCTACATATTAGTATGTTGCCAATTTAATCATTTACTCTTTGCTGAGAGTTGTAGTGTCCCCCTTTTACATGTGTGAGGTTTAATTCTAGTCTTATATTCAGTTAATCACAAATTTGGTGAATGTTGCTGAATAATTTGCACACATGTTCAAAGTTAACAATTTTTCTGAATCGGGGTTAAAATTTAATTTTTCACAGCCTGATTTATTTGGAGAATGAATATTTGTCCAAACAATATTTGTTTATATTTTGTTAAGAAAGTAAGGGTACTCTTTTTTTTCAAATTTCCATCTTCATATTCTTGGATCTGCAGTCTTTGCCCATGTGGCCATGCCCCTTTTCTAGCCTTTGCACTATCTTTTCATCCCATAGGAAGTCATGGACATCCTACTAGTCTTCAGTTTGTTTCTTGTTTTATGCCTGTTTTTCCATCTCAGAAGAGAGATGAGGAACAAAATCATACAGTCCTGCTGAAATAATGGCTGCTGAATACAGTGATTGTCTTTTTTTTGCCTGGGGTTCCACCACTGAGTTTAAGTATAAAAGAGAAAAGCAGAATGCCATTCTATAGCCATCATGTAGATTATGTCGTGTCTCTGGATTATGCAAATTTTTCTTGTACTGGGGAATACTTTCACTCAAACGAATGCCCATACATCTATTGAATTTAAGAAAAAAGCAAGCAATACCCCACTGGGTTTCAAAGAAGGAAGTAATATATTGGGTTTGATTTACAAAGGCCATGTTTGCTGTTCCAGCACCTCTTACTCTTTTCTGGCTTTCTTGAAATAACAGGAGCAGGTGAGACAGAAGTGCTTCAATGTCCTTTTTTTATTTAATGAAACAAGTCTGAGCTGAAAAAAGAGCAGCCCCTTGCCTTTCATGAAGGAGAAACAGGTAGCAACTTGAAAGTTTCTGGTTCTAGAGTTTGTCCAGATGGAGTTCAGTTTATTAAATTTTGGGCCATGCTATTTAGATGAACATTAAGCATATGAAGAGTAGTTGTTTTGGGGGAAAAAGGGACATTAGGATATGATAGGCATGGTGTGAGACACTATAATGCGCTTTACTAATTGTCAGCTCTAAGGTAATATTCTGTTGCTATAAAACAACTGTTTGAAAAAAAGACTCTAAAACATTTGCAGAACAGAGGAGTAACATCGATGCAGTTCTATGTCCAGTCCACGTGAGAGGTAAGGCAAAAATACTCTCAGAAATCAAAAGTTTCTGGATTGCTGCTCTACCCGACAGTATTTTTTTAGGAAAACAGACTTTAAAATACCATTTCATAGGGTATGAGTAAAGCCCAATCATCTGATTTTTACACCACTACTGAGTTTAACGGAAGCTTTGCTTGTTTTCAGAGGATTTAGAATTTACTCTTTCATCAATAATGATTTCTTTTTAACTAAATTTTGAAATTCTTCTCCATTTGTTTATTTTTTTACTTCCTAACTTTAGCAAAATTTATACTAAGAACTGTGAGGTTTTTTATCAGTGAATACTTAGAAAAATAAGAAGACTTCAAACTATTATTTAAAAGAATCATAGCATTGGCTTCTGCTTCTTTGTGTAGGAGGCTAATTTTTTTCAAACTGCTAGACATATTCTTTACCTGAGATATTTCCAATCAAATAGAAACCAGAGATGCCTGTGTTGGTGAATGAAACAGAAAAGAAACACATTCAAATCCTGTAATACTTTTATGCCTAAAATTTCATGCATCAGGCACTGGACTACATGGATTTCAGCACTGGATTTCAACCAAAGGGATCAAAGTTCAGAATTAGAACAACTACTTATTCCTGCTTTTATAGTTCCTGTAGAAACAGCCGAGGTTCTCTCTTCAGCACTGGCCAAGGCCATTTAGTGAGGCACCACCTTAGGGGTGTGAGTAGCTCCGCTGGTGTCACTAAAGTCAAGCCTATGTTTACTTTCTTAAGAGAACATGCTTCTAAGGCAATGCTGATGTACTTAAATTTGGAATCTGGGCAGTTTAGGTGTAGTCTGGTTTTGAGGTATTTGTACTATGAAACAGTCTGTTTCAATACAACTGTTTAAAGTGTACAGGTTGTTCACATGGCTTGCCCTTACATCCCAGCTTTAGGGATAACTGAAATGAAGCCACTGTCACTGTTGTCTCTGCAGAACTGCAGTGTAATGTAAATAGTTTTGCAATGGAAAATACTGATATGCGGAAGTCTGTTTTTATTTGCCACATGCTTATAATTCTTCAGGTTCTGGGACAATGTATCTTGCATCTCACTTGTGCTCATTTTGTGAGATTATTTGCTGTGATGCAAAAAACCCAGAGCTGACACAGCAATTTAAAATCAGTAATGTGACAGCAGTTTTACAAGTGTGTGGGTCTAGGTTGCCAAAAAAGCAGAAAACCAAGAGATACCATGCAGTAGTGAGATTTTCAGAGGGAAACGCAGCTGTAGCTGGAAGCCTTCCAGGATTCTTTCTTCAAAGTACTGCATCTGTCCTTGCATAGACTGCTGTCCTTAGTTGCAGCAATTGCAGGGACCATGACAGACGCAGTAATCTGTTTTCAGTTTAGGGTCACTTTTGTGCAACCCATCAGTTTTCAGAAGTGGCTGTGATTAAATAGGCCAGGCCCTACCTTTCTTTAGATGCTTGTGCAGTTCACTGCAACTAATTCCAGTAGGGCTGTGAGGCAAGACCTGTCACATAACACAAAAAAATATTCAAATTATGGTCTTCCTTGTTTTTTCTTTGGCACATGCTGATTTCCTCCAATCTTCTACATTAAGACTACTTATGTCATTGATTTTTTGTGTTTATTGAGTTTTGATGAAAGTATTTTTCAGTCTTGAGCTCCATATCAAACTACTGGAAAAAAACGGAGATGTCTGGATCTATGCCTCAGCAATCTAGAAGAATTATTTCATGCCATCATTAAACACAATCTTTTGAACTCAATCTGCAATACTGACTGGTTTAGACAAGAACTCAGATTTTTTTCCACATAATTTTGAAGAGGGATCTGGTCAAAAACAGCATTTAAGAGGGAAGGCATGCTAGCTGTGATTGAAAGGGCAATGGAAGTGAAATAATATGTCAGTAAGGCGCTGTTTACCAGAAATAATGTGTCATTTATTGTACTGTTTCTGTGTGGGGGAAAAAAGTATCATAAGATTGACCACAGTAATTTTTCCTAAGTTTAGTTGGAAACAAGGAGTTAAATTATCCATTATCAAGAGATTGATTGGGTTTTTTGGCTTTCAAGCAACACCATGGTGATCTCTTCCTTTTCCTCTCTAATTGTACCAATATTAAATGTTGATTCTGTGCTATCTGGATGCTCTCCCAAGTCATGTAATTGAAAAGCTGTGGTGTATCATGACAGGTTATTTCTTCATTGTGATGGCAGGTATTGTCCAAACAGGTTCCTCTCATCCACAAGAAGTAGTAGTGACTGCCATCAAGCATTCGCAATAGGAATGGTGAAAACTAAGTTAGATCCAATGAAACAACTCAAAGAGAGTAAAAAAGAGGTTAAAGATACTGAGAGTGACTGAAATTCAGGTACTGGATTTGAGCACTGCACTCTTCCCCTTTTGGGACCACATCTCTCAGCCAGCAAAACACTGAGTACAACAGTGGTTGGTGGTCATCAGAAAAAACTCAAAAGCCTTTTAATGGACCCAACCAACAACCCAGAGCAATGTACATACTGAAAATATCTACACTTCTAAAACCTCAAATATGGGGAAAACCCAGGAATGAAGAGAGTGTTCCAGCTAGTTGCCGATTGCCATTAGATCTATTATCACTCATTATTGCCCACCCAGTCTTCACTGTGCACTTGACAGTTTCTTTTTAGTATTCATAGAACCACATGCAAGAGTCAAAACCACAGATCACTAGGATATTTATTAGGAAATTAGACTCTTGAATAAGAAATGTGATTCAAACAATCTTCTAGCAATATATTATCTTGACCTCTGCATATGCTTTTGCCAATTTTATGACAGAGCAACATTAAATTGAGTGGGTGGTGTAAGCTAGGAAGGATTATATGGGCCAGAGGGAACAGATCCCATTACTGTTGCGTTCCAGATATTTCTAATTTAAGGGTTTTCATAGGACAATAGTTTTGAAATAGTACACACAGTACTTGTTTACAGGAGTTATTGGACTTCACTGAAACGTATGTTCAACTTTCTTTCTTTTTTAATATTTTTGTTTCCTCATCCCAGATTCTGTGAGGAGGCCCTAGATATGTGAAGTGAGTTATGCATAGGGTATGTTAGAAGAGCCACCTAGGGTGTGTGGGAAGTCCTCCATCTGAGGCCTTTCAAACCAGGTTCTTCCACAGAAGAAGTGTGGTGGGCTGTGGGAAACAGAGGATGGTGAAAGGGAGCTGGCAGACATATATTCACATGGAATATATTAAGCACATTCCAGTCGCTCCTCTGGGTTTCCCCAATAGCTTGAACCTCTGCATCTGACTCACTTGGTTTTATGACCTCTTATTGCTCCTCCTTTTGTGCTTTTGATGTTCCTTCTCCTTCATCATGTCTCTGTCTGCCCACACAATTTGTTTCTTTAATGTGCTTCATCTTTCTACTAGCTGAAAGCAATGTGCTTTCCATCCACTGTTCATAAGCCCTTCTCCTTTCTCCTTGCTCTCTGCTGTTTCCTCCGCAGAATCTCAGCGTATTTGTGTGGTAATGGACAGCTGTGCAGTGCTTCAGTATTAAATGCCATACCACATGGGTGCCAGCTGATTCTTGACTTATCTTAGTGTGATTATAAGTATTATAAACTGTAATGGGCTTCCCTTTGACGCTCTGAGTTGAACTCAGATGTTCCCAGATTCCTTCCCTGCATTTCTGTCGCTATGCTTTTCTCAGAGTACTGAATAAAGGGGTAATCCTGCTCCACATTGGAACTGTGAGATGCATTTCTGAACACCATGCATAATTATGCTTGTCATTCCACAACATTTGGCATGCTGCTGCTGGTGGCCTACTTGTTGACAAGTAACAGATTTTGTGACAGGCCACACAATATACCATAAAATACTGAGTATCAACACTGGGCAATCAATCAAACGGGCTTAATAATACAAAGAGATTATTATTTGAGGAATACTAAGTGTTCTTAGGAGCCTACACAGAGATGAAAGTGGTTTTGCAAACTCCACTATACCAACGAGGACTACTGTTTTAATAGAGAGGGGTAAAAGAACTTCTGTGTTAATATCTTGTCAAGGTAGTTAGGGGAAACCCTAAATAAGGGGAAGAAGGATAAAACTGGCTGGTCTAGCAACGAACACATCGAGCAGCCAAACTCAGAAGAGAACTTACACTTTGATTTATGCTTTGTAGCCACTGCTTGTGTTTGCTAAAAAAGACAGGGCCCAGGGAGGGAAATGTTTGGACTATATTCACTGTAGAAACAGTGTGGGAACTAAGCATGTCTTTTGTTAAACCATTATTAAAGCAGGATAGAAATTAGTTGCAGTCTCTTAGCTAAGCTTCCATACAGCTAATGTGCCCCCAAAGATACCATTTTTCAGGCAGCTAACTGGCTTGAGAGCCAGCAAGACATTTATTTTGATCAAAACTTCATTTTCAAAGATTTTGTATTTTATAATAATTTTGTGCTAAGAACAGCTTCTTACACTATGAAAGTTCACATAGCTCTTCTGAATAGAACATTTTACAAACTTGACCATGGTGCTATACTTGGAGTTATGTCTAAATTATGCAATGGGTCCTACTCACTGCCATTTTTAGAATGCTGTCTGTTCTTACACTTGTTTTAAGGTAAGCTTATAATATTCACAGTGCAGTCAATAATCTTTCTGTAAGATCGCTTATGATTTTTGCCTTTGCAGGCAGTAAGTATTTATGAGAAATTTTTAACCTGAAAGTTCAGGAAAAAACCCCACAACACATCAAACCACAAGAAATGGTGGAAGGCGTGTGAATATTAAGTCTCTGGATAAGGAAACTGAATGATTAATTTTGTAGTTGTCTCTGGAGGGAAGAGAAGTGTTAAGTATAGAAGAAGATCACCATTAAAAAATGATGTCTGTCATTTAGTCTGAACTACCAATGTCCACAATGATTTCATGCTGGATCATGCTCTGACACACTTTTAAATGGGGAGAAGTGTACAAACTGATGGGGTATTAGCCCAAGCTCTAAGCAGCAGAATGGGGATAACCAACACTTGATTTTCCTCATTTACTGCCTTGTCTTATTTTCCAAAGATTATTAAACAAGATTTACAGCTCTGAAGAAACAAGGTGGTCTGGCAGTTGCATTCTTCAGTTTTGGTGAAAGCAACAGTCTTTTTCAGGGAAAACTAGAGGAAAAAAGACAACTGCTTATGGCAGCTGGAAGAGAAGGAAAGAATGTCAAAGGGCATTCTTTCCTCCGTGTCTGAGGGAGAGAGAGAAGGAAATGACTGAAAACAGGCAGGAAGCAATACCAGAGGTTTTGGTTTATTCCAAAACCTGTTTTGGAGAAACATAAACTGTTTTCCATTTTTCCTTAAACAATCCAAAAGCCGTATGACCACTTTGTAGGAATTAGAAACTTGAAGAGCCTATGACAGTTCCTGTTGTTTAGCCAGGGATGTGTGACAGCTTCCAGAAGGAGGATGTGCATATTGGGTCCAACTGTGCAAGTTGCCACCCACCGATATTGCTGTCTGTAGTACTCTGGCTAAGGATGAAGAGGCCCAAATTCTCATTCCAAGGTAATCTTTTATATACCCCATTGTGCTGTCTGCACAAGGCCCCAGAGATCTACTAGAGCCTTTATTATGATGTAGTGCAGTGCCTTTCATTAATATCATTAAGGTCATTAAATTCCTTTGGGAAATAGTAGACATATACAGGCACAAAGGTGTTAGGGACAGGTGGCAAACCCAAATGGAGCCCTGCTCCAGGTGGATGCAGCTGATAGTATAGACAAATAAAGCCTATTGGTAATGGAAACTACTGGTTCAGCCTAGTAAAAATGAGGATAAATTCTGATGCAACTACTAAAGGAAATAGAACTGTAGCCAAAAAGACCTGTTAATGACTCTATTTAGACTCAGTTGTGGACTTTGGACACACAAAAAATTTCCTATTTTTTTCTTTATAGTTCTCTTTAATATTATTCAATTAGAAGTTTTGCAGAATTGGTACCTTATGTTGGTATCTGTCTAGCTTAAAACTTATGGTTCAAACCATGCCCTGATAAATAATTGCCAGTCGTAATTTCTGCCGGACAGGGTTTTAATTTAAGATTCGTTTAGAGGTGACCAAGAAAGAGGAGATTGTACCAGATGAAATCTGAATTTTTCAACATCTTTTTTCCAAATTTGATGGAAATAATGAAGCACCAGTTATACATTTTCAATTCTGTGCTTTACTACCATGGATTCGGGTTCTCAGTGGGAAGACCTTTTTCAAATTTCAATGTTTATAAAAAACAATATGTGATAAATTATTTGAAAACTCAGCTCCCTAATTTAAAATATCACTTTCTTAATATTGAAATTGAGCAAAATTACATGTCCTTGTGGCATTTCTGCTACGATTTTCAATTAAGTTAAAGTAAATAAGGGAGAAAATGGGGTCTGACTCATTTATGTGCTCTTTCATGTTAGCCAAAATATTGGGGTGTTACAAACTTTTCAAAGACTATTATTTATTTGATTTTTTTAGAGTAATTTTATGCCAGTATGAACCTACCTTAATAAATCTTTGTCAGGTGGCATGGAAAAAAAGTCTCTACTAACAATTACATTCACTCAGCATTATTCACATGTGCTTTGAATAACAGAGCTCTTAGGGATTTTTTAAACAAAGTTCCAAAAGTATTCATTGGGATGCTGGCACTGTGAGGCAGGTGTGTGCTTGCTCCGACCTTGATGACACATACATTTTAGAAAGCCTGAAATCTGACTATTAAAATATTGCAACTTGACCATCTGGCTTTTAGTGTTTTTCTTAGGTTCTCATCTCATTTACAAATTAGCACTGGATGCCCGTCCTGGTGGTGTAATGGTGTTTACCTTTTCCTTATCTGCTGTGAAAAGTGGAGCTGGATTTGTCCTTGCCATTTCCCTGGGCAGTCATCTGTTAAAAGAGAAAACAGACGTCACCAATGAGAGGGAACATAATAAAAACCCATAACAAGGACAAATTTGGAGACTGGTGGTGCTGAAAGATAATTCTTTTAACCACACATTTGCAATTACATTGAAGCTTTGTAAAATGGAGCAGCTAATGCAGGTTTCTTCCTATTATTTGATCTCAAGCTATAGGATTAAGTTGCTTCTTAAAAGGTCAAATTTTAGAACTTTTACTTCAGCAGCCAATTAAGGGATTTACTTGTAAATATCCAGAAAACAATCTTTCAAAGAGTAAGTGCTATCATTTTATAAATAATTTCTTGAACAAAAAAGTGTTATTTTAAGAACAGTAATCAAATCAGCACTACTGTAACCTCAGTAATAAAGGTTTCATCTTTTTAGCCTGATTCTTGAAGGTTTGCATTGACTTCTGTAAATGGCTCAAATTAAACCAATACACGCCTGGCAACAAAAAATACAAGTGTGACTAAGTCGCAGTAGGAGATGTAAATTTTTTGTTTGCAAATCATGTAATAAAAAGCCATCTTTCTAGCTTTCTGAAAGTCATTGTCTCTTGAGGTTGCTGGAGGTACATTAATAAAGATTAGCAAATATATATGAGAGAAGAGACTGTCAGAGAAAAATTCAATTTCAGAAAGATCACCCATGAGAAACAAGTTGGCAATTGGTTGGTGTTTCATGTCAGTATTTCCCCACTGGTTTTTTTTTCTGTTTCCTTTATTGCAAACCTGAAGTAACAATTGTTTTCTTTAGCAGGCGTAGGATTTACTACTGCTGGTAAACAGGTTCAGCAACCCAATATTAAAATTATCCAAAGACATTGTTATTAGCAATTTCAAATATTTGTGTTTTTCATACTAAATAACATAAACAGAAACTTTCAATATGTATTTTTGACAGGAGAGTGATGTGTACCAAACCAGTTCTTTAGTAGACCTCTGACATGAAGTTTGAGTCATTTTTTCAATGAAAACATGAGTATAATGTTGGTATGCTTTCCACCAAAGACAGTTCTCATGCTACTAGACCATAGTTTGTTTGGGTTTTTTCTGTGTCCTACTAAGCTGGAGTTTTTTCCCAAAATACAGTAATTTTGTTGGGAAGGACTGATTTGGTGTCTGGGTAGTTAGGATGTTCTTCTGGGAAGTCTAAGTTATCAAGAATCACAGAATATTCTGAGTTGGAAGGGACCCACAAAAATCATGGAGTCCAACTCCCAGCCCTTCACATGACCCTCCCCGAGAGTCACACCCTGTGCCTGAGAGCATCGTCCAAACCCTTCTTGAGCTCTGGCAGGCTGGTGTTGTGACCACTGCCCTGGGGAGCCTTTTCCAGTGCCCAGCCACCCTCTGGGTGAAGAGCCCTTTTCTACTCTTCAACCTAAACCTCCCCTGACACAACTTCAGGCCATTCCTTCGGGTCCTGTCACCGGTCACCACAGAGAAGAGATCAGTGCCTGCCACTGCTCTTCCCCTTATGAGGAAGTTGTAGGTTCTTGCTTCAAATTAAATCAGCAATTTGAATCTGTGTGTCCTTTATCCTGTCTTAGTGCAAATTTGAGGTTTCTGACCTTAGATTTGGCTGGAAAATTCTGCCTGGCCAGGATTTAGCTTCCTGGTGAAAGCTCAGTGTGTTTCCATGAGAAATTCTTGTTTAAGTGCACGGACATTGTGAATTAGAAAACCAAAATTTATGTAAGGAGAGGAGAAAGGAGAAGAGGAAAAAAGAAATCTTGACTGATTCTATGTAATATTTATCTCTCTGTGTGATTCTTCAGGGCATTTGCTCTAGTGAGGCATGCCGAGTTCTTCACCGTGGCAACTCACTAGTCCTCTTAGGATATTACGCCCCACCTTGTGTGCTGCTTGCAGGTGTGGTGAGTCACAGAACATAACTTGGCCTGACTACACACACGGAAGTGGAGGAAAGAACTTTTAAATTTGTAGATCTCTAGTTTTGTTTAAAAATCTGAACCTTTCTGGCGTGATTAAATGATTCCCATAAAATACTAGTGATGATAGTGGGGAAGAAGGTAGCAGTTTAGGCTTTCAGGGCAACCTGGATTTATACCTTGAAATAGCTACCAACACTTGGCAGTAACATTTGACATTTTAGTTAAATTGCTACTGACTTCTCATCTTAGTGCCAGAAATTCTGCAGTGCTTTCCCAAATGGAGATGAGGAAATTTGCAGACTATATTCTTGAGGCTTTTTTTTCTCATTTAATATTGTAGGACAGGATCTTTTAACTTGTGGCCTCTTGATTAAAAGCAATTAGACTTTGGCCATTTTGCTTTTCCTCTTCCTAGGACTGCTGGTGTTTTGCACGCTGGCATGGGTTGTTGCTGGAGGTTTGCACAGTAGGTTGTTTTTTTGCCTGATGCCTGTACACCAGGGTGGCCAAGCTTTTTTGACGTGTTGGCTGCGCAGTGATTTACAGATTAAGGCTCTGGCCAGCAGCGGTGCCAGCAAGGCTGCTGTTGTTCTCTCTCGCTGACACATCGCACTGCTTTCAGCCGCAAACTCTTTGCTTACCCTTTTGGACTTGTTATACTCCTGATCCCACATTTCCCTTCGGTGCAAAACACTCTATTTGGCACAAAACGTTTTTGCTCTGTGCCGGGCTCCACTCCTATCTCTAGTAGCCCGTGAAACTGAGAGAGCAAACAGAAGCAGCTGGCTGTGGCCTACCTGTCTTGGAAAGGGGGCACAGAAAGGACCACATCTGCTGCAGCATGAAGTACAAACCTGGGCCAGATGTTTCGGATTGTTCTAAAAATGTTTGCCTTGCAGCATTGTTCTTTGCAAGCCTCTACAGAGATCATTCTTGAAATATGCAACACACTAAGAAGGTTGGCATAGGCTTTCTTAGAGAAATACGTGCTCATGGATCCGAGTCAGAGCTGAGTTCTGAGTCCTGAGTAACTGTGTCATTTAAAATGCGATATGGAAAGTTAAAGGTCATTCAGTAATGCTTCCATGAAGCTTCATCCGAACTGGCAGTTGCATCTAAAGGAGGAGAATCCATAGTCATAATTGAGAGTTCCTGAAATCACCCTCACAGTGTGCATCGGCAGCCAAAAACAGCCAAGAACTTGCTGGCATTATCAGGAAGGGTACTGAGAACAGGACAGAGCCTAACTGTGTAAAAACCCTGATGTACCCACGTGCTGAGTACTGTGTGTACTTCTGACTTCTGTGTTTCAAGAGGAGACAGTGGAGGTGAAGAAGGTTCAGAGGAGGGCAACTTAAAAGATAATGAAGATTAAACATCTGCCTTATGAAGAGCAACTGAAATACTACATTTGAAACAAAGCTGGAAAGAATTATGATCAAAGTTTGCAAAAACATGATGGTGGTAGGTAAAATGAATGCAAATTGTTAATTGGCTCCTAACGTGGTACTTTTACAATTGGAAATCAGTTGTTGAAACTAACAGGACATCCATTTAGAATGGATAGTTCCTTTTTACAATGCAGATAGCTAATTTTTGTGTGCACTTTGACAGTATGTAGATAGTATAAATGGGTTCGAAAGGGTTTAGAAGAATTCATGAACATCTGGTCCATAAACATACTCTAAACAAAATAGACAGGGAGGTACTCTTTAACATCCCTAATCTGGAAATTTTGGTTGTTGGACAACAGGGGAATGACTCTGGATAAAGACCAGGCTTGTGTATTCTCCCTAGTCAGCATCTCCTCTTTGCCATTCTTCAGGATCTCAGGCTAAGATGGACAATAGGTCTGACCCAGTACAACATTCACCACATTCTTTTATTTTTAAATGTAAATGGTAGTAGCCAATGATGGGGAACTTGCAGCAATGCATTTCAAGTTGTAGGCACTAACTGTGATTAAATTGCATACTTCCCATATTGATTTAACAAAGAAGCTAAGTTGCTAACCAGAATGCTCCTTATATATCAAATATATAATGTCAATTATTGACATTATGTTTATATTTGCTATAGAACACTGGGGATTTGCAGACACTAAGTCACTCCCATTACATCCGTGTGCCACTTTTAACTCCTATTTTTGTTATTAATGCTATATTACTCTTAAGTACAAAGAAAAATGCTCACAGAATAACAGAATAGTTTAGACTGTTCTAGTAATTCCTAAGTTGGAAGGGAAAAAAAGTTTGCTTATTTGAACTCCTAACCTTTTGCTCTATAAGTCTTGCATCAGAGTGTTTCATGAGTATTCTGCCTTCAGACATGTCAGAAATATTGCTGGGATAGTCTCTTTTGCAGATATTTGATACTTCCACTTCCAGCTGAGATCAGAAAGTGTGGAGAAGAGTGATTTTTCGCTTGTTGGTTTCCGCTAACCAAACTCTTTGAAAGTTTGGAAACAACCTGGTTTTCACTCAGCTTTGTGGTGAAGGAATAATTGGCATTACACATATTTTAAAGTCCCAGTCCAGGTAATGCTAGGGTTTTAGCATTCTTCTTTTATCCAAACTAACTTGTTAGTCTCCAGTGATGGAGAGCTGCAATAGCCTTACGTGGTATACTAAACAGCAGCAAAGCACATCTGATGGCTTCTGTATTTGTAAATGGTTTGTGGAATTTCTGTTGATGCCATGATGATTTTTTGCCTTTTCTTTTAAACTCCTGTTATACCTTTTTACAACTTCTGTATTCTTTAGTGCTTTAGCCTACACTCTTGGACTTGTTTGTTAAGCTAGGAGACTGAACATTTTAGAGCTTTCGTAGTTAGGGATCAGAATGCCCCAGACCCCAAGGTCCTCTCCAGAACACATTTTGTAAACTAAGATAGAACCATCCAGGGGAAGGTTCCTTGGGGAGGGGGGCTCACTCGAGCCTCTCATTGGGGAATCTTTGATAGATATGCTAATTAGTAAGACCTATAATGTAATACCAGATCTTTTGGGGGGTGTGCATGGAGGTGTGCATGGAGGTGCATTCGACTTGGATGTAGTGCACCTAAGGATCCTTAAAATGAACAAGGTAAAATCCCTTTTTCCCTTCTAACCGTGTTTGACTCTTGATTTTAAGACCAAGAAAAGGCATCACTGTAAGAGGGCAATTTGAAAGATGATTTTATGATTCAGCCATAAATTTCCAGCATGGAATCTTTGTCTTTGGTTAATAAAGTCTTGCTTCACCTGTAAGCATTCTCTCTCTCCGCTCAGGCTTGTTTAAAGGCACAAAGTTAATTTCTGGGCAATAGAGCAGTGATATGGGATACACATCATAAAGTCACCCGAAGACACACAGAGAGCTTATGAACTAAATATCCCAGTCAGAGTTCGGGGATTATAGAGTATGGGCATTAAGATATTATTCAATCACTATTGCCTGCTATCTTCTGAATATTATTCTAAAAAGTATGTCCTGTGGTGTGAATATCTTTTCAAAAGGAATGTACTGTGGAATTAATGCAATTGAATACTGCCACTGGTCATACTGCACATTCTTTACAGCACTGCTTGCCTAATAGTTTTGCTGGTGTTCTCTGACGATGATGTGCAAATGCCTGATGACTTCATTGCTAGAAAGCACGTTTTTTTAAAAGTTGAGCTTCATCATCCTATCTTCTAATTTATTGAGGCGTTTTCTCATGAGAGGCAAAAGGGACAAGATGAATAGTAGGCAGTGAAGAGCCATTTCAGTCTAGTTGCTGGCGCTGCAGATTTTATAAATTACTACAGGATCTCTCCACTGTGTACAAGAAATAAGTTTCTAATGTAATGTTCTTCTTGATCTAAATTTTCAGTTTGAGGTTTCTGCTAGAGAAGTAGTTCCCAACAAGAAGAAGTCAGCTTTGTTACTGTACTAATTTAAAAAATGAGTCGAGTCTTTTGTGGGAAGAAATAATTTGAAAGTATTCAAAGAATAGTAGTTATTTAGTAGCATTAAAATAATGAAAAGCTGTATGATTCTTTTATTTCCTACTAAAAGAAGCTTTTTCCCTTTTTCCCCCAATTATAGGAAATTGTTGTTTCCTTCTTCTGGTGGAGCATCCCGTTCAAATGAGATTCAAAGGGTAATTCTTGATTGCAACCTTATCATTCTTTGGCACAGAAAGTGGAAATTTGTTTTGCGTAGGACAAACCAGTGTTTAAAATATTTTCATTTGATTTGTATACTAAGATCATTTCCAGATCCAGAAAGTTGGTGTGTTTTATCTCTCAGCTGGCCTGCCTTCCACAGGTTTTCTCCCCTTTTCCCAGTATCCCAGCCGAGTGTTGATCTTCCTGGAGGTTATCCAGTACATGCCTGAAAGAGATTAAGGTAGTCTGAAGGGGAGGGAGATATTTCATCAGAATTTATTACTGTTCAAAGCCACCATAAGGGTCTCCATTGAAGTCTTTAGTGTTAAAACCCATGAAAATTGCTGATACCATGGCAAGTTAAAAATACTGTAGGGGTTGTTCACACAGTATTCCAAGAGAGACCACAAAGAACCAGCAGCTGAAAACTTGGCTAACTCGCCTTTAGTCTTTTGCCATGTTGAAGCCAGGTCTTAATTTGTGTTGTACAACACAGAGATAAACTTTGGGTTGATATACCTTCTGCTGCTGTCAGTGAGTGGGCTGCCTCAGTTTTTCTCCATGTCTCAATACAAGATACTAAAGAGCTCAAGAAAATATCCCAATTATAAAATCTTGAGCAATGAAAGCTTTAAAAAAAAAAAAAAAAGACCAAAGAATTAGAAAGCAAAGGGATGTGGTTCCTTAGCAAGCATTCCACACATAGCTGTTACATTGATCTCATCACTATATATCTGTACTTTGCCTTTAGGAGTGTGGTCCATCTTCTTGTGCTGTGTCCTGAGCATGGTAACCAGATGTAAAAGGCATTGAAGCTTTTGTTAAACCATACAGTAAAAAACTTTGGAAAGGCACAGTAGTGCTAAATTTTTTGATATGAGCACCTTAATTCCTCTCACTTCCAAAGGGAACAGTCCAAGGTAGCTATGTAAAATACACTTAGGAAGTTGCAGATAAGGTATGAGAGATCCTATGGGTTTAAAGAAATAGGCCATTTCTCTTTTTGCCACTGTATTAAAAAGATTCCGTAATGCCAGATTGCAGGTTCCTGTGTGAGAGTGGAGTTGTTCAGTTAAAATGGAATATACTGATAATTCCTACAGTTAAGAAGTAAGTACACACACACACACACTCTTAATGCAGGTTTGTGGATGATTTTAGCTAACAAGCTAATATTGATTCAACAGCTTTAACAGGAAAGAAACAAGATTCACAGCAGCAGGAGTCACCAGTGCCATGCCATGTATCACAGTAGGTATCATTTGTCTCTGCATCTCTACATCTATATGTCTCTACCTCTGTGGTTTGTTTTTCCTGGTTTACTCAAACAGTGCTGAAATCAGTGGGACTTTCCACTGTCACAAAGAGTGCATCTTTTTAGACTTGGGGGTCCATTCTGTTGTTGCTGTGCAAAATAGCAGTAAGATTCTGGCTCCAGGAGTATGAGCAAGATACCACCCCTGACCGTCACTGGGGAAAGGTAGCGTATTATACCAGAGAGTCATCAGCAATCATTTAGAAGGCTGACTGCTGATTCTAATTCAGAGGATTTTGTCACCTCCTATGCTGAATCTCCACCAGTCTGCCCTGCCATTTTGAAGAGACTGGTTGTTTTCCGTGTGTCAGCTCGGAGCCAAGGGGAATGCTGGCACACAGTTATTTGATTCAAACCAGTGAGACAGCACAAACCTTCAATATGCATTTCATCTTTTTGATAGTGGGTTAATGATCTTCTAATCCATTTTTTTTTGATTTTTGCTGGTTTTTAATTGCAGGGAAAGTATTTTCCATATAAATTATGAAAGTCATTTATAAAGTAACAAATCTTAGGCTGTTTCCTAATGTCTCATCTTTTAAGAAGAGAGTTGGATCTTTTTCAATCCTGTCTGTTGTTGGCAGATTCAAAAGTATGAACTCATTGAAACCAATTGTAGGAACAGGTGCAGAAACCTGCTACTTTCAAGCCACTTTCAATTATCTTCTAATTAAGGATGTAGAAACTGAGGAACGCAAGTTGTAGCCTGTGATAAAGCAATAAGTCCCAAATATTTATATTACTTTTTAAAAGAGATTAGGTTCCACCTACCTTGCCATCCTATCCAGAAAAAAAACAAGTAGTTAATATCAATTTAAACAAGAGGTGTTTTTCAAATGTAAAAGGAACTACACTGCCTTGTACCCTGAATGTGATAGTGAAAACTGTAATGATCCACATTAAATTTGAGCCAAACAATCTGTAAATATAGATGTATGTGGTGACACTGATACCCAAACACATGCATAGTTATGTTTTCGCAGTAGTTGTGTGAATGCCACAAAGATAATACGAATTTCCTCGGGAGAGAGATCCTCTTACTTTCATTTAATTTTGTCTTTTAGAGAATAAACCATTACAACAAACCATTGATCTGAAGCTGAATTAATAATTATGTGCAATATCCTGCTTGGCATCAGTTTTTTTGTTGAAGAAATAGAAATTTGTTTACAGATACCCTGACTTTGTATTTATTCTCCTGTGTCTGCTTGATATAAACGCTTGCCAGAAGTGATGCCTACGCATTGCAGTTTGGTTGACCAGTAAGATGCAATCCTTTTTACTTTAAGGAATCCTCAGCATTCCACTGAAGATTATGTTCCTTTAATATGGAGAAGAGAACACTTTTCTATTAATGTTTACTATTTTTCTGCTGGAAATACTTCTTTGGAATGTACTGCTCGAGAAAGTCAAATAAAGTAACATGCAAGCTAATGGAATTCCTAAACTGGATTCTTCTATCTGACTGAAGTTTTGTCTTTATGACTCATGTTCTTTAAATTCATATGCTCTTGTCAAGACTAAAATGATTTGTGATTACGTACATATTTTTATAAACCTATTTTATAAATGTACCCAGGGATTTAAGGCAGAATCTTTTTTGAAAGTTCTTAAAGAGCCCATGGGGCATTTTCCAAAGATAGCTGCAACTTCTATGTGCCTTGCTTATTTGCATCAAAAAGATGATGGAATGAAGTGAACAAACTTTGAGACTATAAAATGTACAAACTGAGGAAATCGTAATTTCACTGCAACAAAATTACTGTCATTTTAGTGGAGCCAAGATTTCATTCTCTTGTGCTTCCTGGAGGAGCTGGGCAAGCCATTTCTTTTAGGACATTGGCAGAAAAAGCTCCTCCTAAATTCAGAGTCTTAAAAGCTTAGGGTTTCAAAGTTTCACTTTGGATCTTGCTTTTTCACAAGTTCAGGAGGGTTTCTGAATTTCTAATTTAAGGCCATGTCTGCTTCTAATTTAACCATGTATGGTAATAACTGTAATACCTTAAAGGACACTTTAAGGGCTGAGGAAAGAGTACAAAGTAATAATTGCTGGCTTGTCTTTCGTGGTAGTTAGTGACAATGAAAGGGTTTCATCACTGGTCATAACAGTGATGTATATTATGCTGAATCACTTAGAATTAGGTTTGTTTCATGGTTTGAGGGGTGTTTTTGGCCAGTAAAATTTTGTTGAAACATGTATCAAAATTTAATATCAATGTCCATGTATACAGAATCATACAGTACTTTTAGTCTGAATGTTGTCTGGTCCAGTCCCCTGCCCTAAGTAGGGCCAGCTTCCATGTTGTATCAGCTTGCTCCGTGCCTTGCCTAGTAAAACCTTGAGTACTTCCAAGGATGGACATTTCTCAGCCTCTCTAAGCAGCTTGTTCCCTGCACAGTCATCTTCTCTTTAATGTTTTTTGACTTGTATGTGATTAGGATTTCATGATGTTTTCTTTTACTCTACATTTCTGCAAAGACCCTGACTGGCTTTTAAATAGCTGAACAGTAGAAACCCTCAGACTTGATTCAACTCTCAGCCTCTTCTCTTGTGTCGTGTTCTCCAGACCAGTTTAGTGGTCCTGCTCTGGACTCACTCCAGTTTGTCAGTCTCTCTTTTACTGGGGGCCATGGACAATGCGAAGCCACTATAAGCTGTTCAATAAAACAAAATACCTTCTGCATTAATAGCCTTTAAAAGAGGGCTTTTCATCTTTAAATCATGATGCAAAAGAGAAACTGTAAAATTTCCTCTATCAATTAATTTTTTTGTTCCCATTTAAGAAATAACTAAACTGAAATAAATGACTACATAAAGGTTGCTAATCTGGATAATGGCAGATCTGAAATTAAGTCAGAAGTTCTGCTGCTTTTTTTTTCCATCCAATGACTAAGTAAAATCATTTATTTTCTTTTTTGGTCCCTGAAAAATTGTCCTTATGTTTATATTTAAGGAAATTCAAAAGCCTCTATGAAAATTCTAGGGGTTTGTATCTCTGTTATTTTCTAGATTTCTTTTGGCATTTGACTTCTCTTAGTACAAATGAAAAAAGGCTAATTTTTACTTTCTTTCATAGCATTGAGATTTTTTTTTTTAGGTATACTTTCTCTGCTTTTTACTTTGGAAAAATTTTCTCCTTCTGATTCACCTTCCTGTGTAGAGCATCCAGGATGCACTGCCTCCACAAGCAGTCTTACAGAGAACCACAGAACTTAGGGAAATATAAGTTACTGCTCAACTGTAAAGCCTACATAAACCACTTTTCTACTAACTTAGGTCCATCACTGCAGCCTCAAAGACATGAGATGCCATGCTAAAGAAGACCCCAGCGCTCCTTGTTGGCTTTGGAAGGTTCATTTCAATAGGGGTTGGCTGTATTAAAGAGCCATTTACACTTTGTTGTCAAGGAGAACTTGCCAGGGGACCTAAAGGGTCATTAGCCTCCACTTAGCACCATGCAGTGTAGCAGATGCTTCATGACATGTGACAAGGAAAGGCTTTAAATGGAGTGTCAAGAAATCCCAGCCTCATCACTTAATTTTTTACTAATCTGTTGCTGTCTGGCAATTTTAGCCTTTTTATTGATAGTTGAGCTTTTACTTATATGTGCCAGTGATGACAGTAGGAGGAAATTAAAGAAACATTGGTGGAGGCATTACATATTTTACTTCTCCTCTTAGTAATTCATCCTTCTAGGTATAGTGAGTTGGCCCTTAGACAAGAAGTAAACCCAGAAATGTAAATTCCTTGACCTTTTAAAATTCCATTTGGTTCGATAATTGTCAGTACCGACAAGCCAACCATTTATTTTTCTAAATGCACAAGAATTTCAAGTGGCAGCATAACCGTCAGCCTCCTTTGTGCACTATAGTTACTAATGTGTTGTGATCCACAAGTGTCAGATGTGAGCTACAGGCAGTTTCAGGACCCTTCCTCAAAGACAACATCAAGGAATAGAAGGATACAGAGAGTAGTACCTGGGGCGCTTGTTACAGAGAATGTTCCTTTGCAGGAATCTTTTGTCATTCCTTGTCTTTCAAATACAGATAGCACGTGATCTGAGGAAATACAAACAGAAGCACAGATTGCCTGAGGGAGGACATTGTAGGTAAAGTTCTAAACCCACCAAAAAAGGCCCCAGCAGAGAGGAAGCCCTTAAAATGAGGTTCGCTGGGTAGACAGTATGTGACTACCTCAGGTTTTACTTCATAAACAGGAAAATTTGTATGATAGTTTGTTTGAATTTAGCCACTCTTTTAACCATCGTGGTGGCCCTACAACGTGATTTTCCTTCCTCTCTCTTATTTAGACAACTGTCTTCAGTACTACATAAACCATCTCAGTTAATATGAGAGGTGAAGGTTTCCAAGTAAGTGCGGCCACACCCTGAAGGCATGACATGTGAGACAGAATGCCTTCTATTTTAGGAATTCATGCTTTCATCCAAAGAAAATCCCTCAAAAAGTCATGCCTAGCCATCAGGACCCCCTGGATAAATGAGAATTTATTATATCATCTTGACAATAAAAAATACTGATCTCCATTCTGTGGTTATGAAGCATCCAGAGATCCTTGGTGTTCAGAGTGGAAAAATAGATTTCACTAGCAGCCATTAGCTACAGAAAGCCTTCATGCAAAGGGCCTGTTTTTTCTTTGCTCCACTCGAATGAAGTTAGTTCAATAGTATTTATTTATTTATTTTTGCCCTGTGAGAGAATGGAAACCTCTCATAGAAAAAAAGGAACAATATAGTTAACCAAGGTTAAAATTCCCACTCAAGGATCACTTCTCTCAGGATCATTGGGGTTTTACTAAACAAGATTTCCAAGATTACAAATATATCTCTCTGACTCTGAAGTGAAATCTTTGTGCAGGTATCGAGTCATGAATGTGTGGAGGGCCCAGCAAAGCCCATTTGTGTTGGATCAGGTGCATGTTGTAGATACCAGAGAGTTTGTGCAGATGCAGACCAAGTCTACAGATAAGGCTTCCTTTCTCTTCTGGCTGTCTGTAAATCTCTGACAAATCATCAGAGTCCACGTTGTCTGCTCAAACAAAACTTACAGCTGGGAAAAGGATGTCGTGGCTGGGAGAACTAAAATGTACAATATCTCAGAGTTCTCCTTGTCAAGGTTGCTTGTCATTTTTAGTGTGGATCAGAACAAAATATAGAGATGGGACTACACAGTACTTCTTTATGTGTTTGCAGTCACACAAGGTGTGTTTCATCTGATTCACAATCGCAGTGGGACCCTGCAATTTGCAGCTGTGCAGACAGAATGCTGCTCTTTTTACAGCATTTAGCTGTGGTTTGGTAGATAGAAATGATCAGGGGGTAGAACTGCATTACTAAGCAGAATTTTTGTGACCTGTGAAATAGAGATCTGTGAGTAAACAGTGCTCATGAGCCAAGTTTCGGAATCTATCAGGGTTCTATTTTTCACAGTTCTTTTTTGAGGACGTTGGTACACTTGATGATTTCAAAATAAATTGTCTAAAATGACAGAGTGTAGAGTATATTACTTGTTTAAGAGATGCATTGTATTCCCTTTCATTTTGATGTATATACATTTAAGTATCTTGAAATATGAAGCATATGAGTATATCAAGTATCTCTGAACCTCTCAAAGGGAGGTTTCCTAACTTAGACTTTCAAAATAATGTACTTTTTCAAAGTGAGGTAATTTTAAGGCAATTACACCTTTCTCATATAAAAGATCAGTAAAGTTATTAATGTCACTACCTATTTATCCTTGCCTCAGTGAAATTGCTTTGTTTTCAAAATAGGCAAAGAAAATAAAAATAGCAAAGGGTCCTGTTACTGGCATATCCAGCTAGTCATAATCTCACTGGAAGATCCATTATGTATTATTTAAGGAGTAGGAAGTGAAATAGACATTCCATAGGAAAAATTTGAACTTCTGGAACATCTTTGCAAGTCTCCCCACATAAATATGCCTTGTTGCCATCCTCGCCCTGTTTTTTATTCCAGTTCTGGAATTAAATTCTGTCCTGGGTTAAACAAGCATTTTTACTGCTTAATTCACTGGTGTCAAGACTCAGCTGTTATCACTTGTACCAAGACTATCTTCTTCTGGAGCTGTTCTGTGATGGAAACGAGTGTTCATGATGAAGTAGGACAGATCCTGTGATTCATGACAAGGGTCTGATGTAGGACACTAGCTTCTTGCAAATACGGATATTTCATAATGAAAAGAGAAAATATATGTGAAAAAAATGAAGGAGCCATTCTTGTAACATAATTAGAAGGAAGAAAATGTGCTTGGTAGAGAAATAGCAACAAAGAGAAGAAAAATCAATAAATCAAAAGGTAATGGGACCTACACAGGCTATGGAGCCATATCTAACAACTGCCAGCAATGGAATGCTTGAGAATAATATTGTAGGTGTTACCTGGTAAATGGTAAGAAATCTGAGAAATGCAAAGATGGAAATAAAGCAGCTCAGAGCACAGCCAAGTACCATACTGTGTGTATCTGCCCAAACAAGGGAAATGTACAACACTAATCCATTAAAAGCTCCCATAATGATAATAACCTAAATTAGAGCAATGCTTTTTGACCTTTGCCATAAGCCCTGGAGCCCAGTAGATCTCACAATATGAGAATGAGCTTGAGCTGCAAACTGAGCATCCAGGCTTTGAAGATGTGATTTTTCTGGACCACTTCCATTTCAGCTATTGGGGTAACATGCAGGAAGCAGAGAATAGATCCCCTAAGAATAACCTTTACCACTGAAGCGAAAGTAAAGTCAAAGTAGATGTATTCTGCATTTTCCTCCTCTAAAGCCTCCCTCAGTAGAAGAAAACGGGAAAAGCATGGCTGGTTCCCCATCCAGCTGACAAAAAGTCTGCAGGGCGTGCCATCGGATGACATATGTTTTCTTGTTACCTAGGGTTTTAGCTTTTTTTTGGATTTGATGATATTTTTATTTGTTTGCTTTTTTGTTCTGGAATGCACGAGTAATTTTAAAACTGTTTTAAAGAAGAAGGAGGAGTACAGTTCAAATTATCTCGATTTTTCTTTTCTCTTTGCAAGAAGGCCTATGGAATTTGGCATCTTAACCCAGCCTTGCCTGATTTGATCACAAACACAATTAAATTTTTATTAAAATGTTTTGAATCTTTCAAACATGATATTGATAACTGAAATGGAGCAAAGAGACAGTAGCATCTGGTTTTAATGAACATGGTCTGCTTATACTTGAAAGCAAAACCATGCAGGAAAAGACTGGAAATTCTTGTTCAGAGAATCAAAGTGCAGTAGTGTTTTTCAATACCTGACATCTGTATGCTTAGAATGACCTGGGTGACTTCACTCAACCAGTTGTTCATATTTTTTAGATTAAAATGCCATATTTAGATCTGAAATATATTTGGTACTTTTTCTTTTCTTATTTTTTTTTCAGCCTGTTGTGTACTTCTTTTTTTCTTTCTTTTTTTTTTTTTTTGTGCACTTACCAAAGCTCATTGCTTTCAGCTCTATCCTACCTTTTCGGCTTGGTGACCTTCTTCAATATAGTGCATATCAAACTATTTTTATTTAGAATTGTGGGTTCCTATTACTGTATTGTAGTCTAAACAAACAAGGTAACCTGTTGTGGGGGTATTTTTCTCCTATATGTATTAACATGTGGACTAACAGAATTGCCTGAAACAACCTCCTAAACTGCAGGCCTGTGTAAAAGCCAGCTTTTTCAGAGGAAATTGTCAGGGCATTGTCAAAACAGATTCCACAATAGACCTCCCTGCCTCCAACTCAAGTTTGTTAGCAGCACTTTCAGCCCAGGCTTTTCATGGACGTGCTGCAAACCATAAGGGTTGAATTAGAGTTTGAACTTTCTTATCAGAGCAGTAGTGATAGAATGTACTAATACAGCTTCCTGCATCTTTTCTTGGAACTCAGCTTGCTTATGTGAGGTGGGTGAACGTGTTTGCAAATGCAGCCTAGATATCTGTTCAGGTTTTGTAGTACGAGTTCTGCCTAATCAAGATAATGATGATGAAGAATTTTTATAACCCAACCACCTTCTCTATCGCTGTCTTCACAGTTAAATCCTCTCTTGGATTCAGAGAAAAAAATCACTGAGGTTTGTAGCAGAACAATGTAAGGCTGTGAATAATCACAGGAAAGATGTAGTGGACACTTTTCATACCACAGAGAAGTTAAATGCATGGTAAATGCATTTAACTGTGAAGAATACACCAGGTCCTTGAAAATGGTAATTTAAATTCCATTTATTCTACTTAATGTCATTCCACTTATTTTAGCATAGTATCGTCCTTATACTGGAATTTGAATTAAGAGTAAAAGTTTGGAAAAGAAGAAATGCTTTTGACCATAAGCACTTACCTATTGTCTGTGTTTTGAAGTTTTTCACATAAAAGGCAGAGGATAAGTGCCCCAATTAGTCAGCAATATCCAAATTCTTAAAGTTTTCAGCTTTTAAATCTTTAGTAAAAGTGGCTTTCAGTTACCACTAATAGCTTCTTTGAATCCTTTTGTTTTATTCCCAAAGCTGAGAAATCAATGAGGTTGGCCAGTTTGATTAAATAGTTTTCTGAAGTCAAACTATTGTAAAGTTAGCCTTTCAAAACAAATATGCTGCATCGCCTTTGACCATTTACAGTTTTTCTTTGGCTCCACCAAGCATGTGGATGTCTAATCAGGGGATTATCAAGTAGACTAGAGAAATATAACAAAGTTCTGTGCTCTAGTAAATATTTGTATAGCACAAGCCTGGAGAAAGTCCATGTTATATTTTACTGTTGATAATTTAATAACTCTGTGGCACGCCTGAAATTGTACAGTAAATGTCGGGATGTGTCAAATGAGGTATCCTGTAAAATTTAACAGCCTCATACTTAAGATGATGTGCGTGCATGGGTAGGTAACACTGTCACTGGAAAATATGTTTGGCAAGTAATATTTAGGGCATTTATTTGAATTTTGCCAGGAAATAAAGAGAGCAATGGCCTTCCAGCTGATAGTCACTAAGAGTGACAACGTAAGTGACAAACAGAATAACTCATGCAGAAATGGTCCAGTCTATTAAACTATCATGAGGGCGACCAACAGATTTCGTAGAACAGTCGAAAGATCCGTGATTTCCTCCTGCTACAGAAAATAGCCCATACAGTAAACAATTGATAAAATGAAGTGAATCTGTGTTGCTTGTGTTTAAGGGATAGCATACAGCACGCTGTCTGCCACAGTAGTTTGTTTGCATTGAAATTAAGCAATAATGATTGAGGCACAGAGCATTTCCTGGGGATTAATGACCGTCTAAGAGGGGATGATGGTCCAAGGAACATCCTGGCCATTAACCCCAGCCAGTCATTAATCCAAAGGAAATGCCCTACCCCAAGATCTTTATTACTCTTAGAAAATGAAAATGAAGAAAAACAAACCCGTAAGGACCTAGGTATTTATTCTGGAGGGTGAAGTTTCAAATAATTTTGTGCATGCAGATTTTGATAAAATGAATACCTTACCAGTTATTTAGCTGGAGTGCTTGGTTCTCTCTAAAGCATCTTGGTATCATCTAGGCCTACAGAGGCAAACTAGAGAAACGTCTTTTTTTTCAGCTTTATTAATCTTTTTCTCAGTATGGAAGGCAACTTATGTCTAATTATAATGTGATTTAAGAGAGTGTGTACTTTAAATAAGTATCTTTAAATAGTCTGTATTGTGTTAAGAATTTAGAGTAAGTGGTCGCAGAGCACCAACCAGACTTAGACACTGCTCTTGTTATATTTGAACCCTTTTATCCTAGTTTTGGACACAATGGACCATCTATACCTTTATAAGCAAAAATAGTTGCAAATGTGACATTACACAAAAAATTATAATTCAGAAAATGTATGTATTGGTTTTCTTGAGGTAAGTAGTAAGTTAACTTCTTGGATTTTTGTTGTTTCCTCTGTTTTTTTCCTGAGCTGGAGAGCACTTCAGAAAATTTGAAAAAAAGGAGATGGCTGTTCTTCAACTAGAAATTTATCAGACTTAATGGTCTATCTCTAGGTACCTCTAATGGGAGGAGAGAGGCTGGGATAGAAGTTTCAATGATGCAACTTAGTTTCATGTCATACGCTAACCTATATATAGGCCAGAGATTTGTATACAGTTTTCAGGGGTTTTGTGGGGATATGCTATAGCACTACTGCATACTGAAAGATTTTTTCCTGTTTTATTAAAAGGCATATTTATGTAGTCCATGTAGTTAAAAACAAATAGTTAATTTACAATAAAAATTTCTATATAGGTGGATCTTAAGATTTTGGCATCAATATGAGGGAGATACATCGATGAAGATAAAGGTCCACAAAGAATTTGAGGCAAGATGCCTTTCTTTTTTTAAATTCCCTTGTAACTACAATACAGTTCAAATTGTTGTAAAGATATGTTTTGCTTTCTGTATGTCATTAATTTAATATCAAAGTAATATGAATTATGCATTATTTTCAAAAGTGAATGTAAAACTATACTTAGCAGTAGTTGTGGGAGGGTGTCCTGGGGGACTATAGTGACTGGCTTACTGCCCATCAGGCAGAAAACTGAAATCCTATTCTTGCATTCTCATCCATATAAGTATGTATATGTGGAACAAAAATCTTCTAATAAAGAGCTCTTCATTTTAGCAGGCAAAGTTAGAAGTCAGCATAACTTAGCTAGAAAAATTTTGACTTCAACTGAAGTGTTGTTTTGAGGAGAAAAGGTAAGTAACCTTTGTAGCAGTGCAAGACCAGGACAGTCACTGAACATCTTAGAATTACACTTTATTTCTTACTTCTATCCATTTATTTCTAGAAGATATGCTCTATTTTAAACCAGATTTATTTATTTAAACTCCAGAGAGTCCTTGACCGATGCTATTCATGAGATCAGACAGAGTCATTGCAATGGTTTGTTGTGCCCTATTAACCTGCTCCTAGGTTGTTGTGCAATACAGAGAAAATTGCTTTTTCCCTATTCTTTAGTGTGTCCATTTCTAAAAAAAACCCATATAAATACTTTTATTTTGAATTCTTCAAAGGGAAACAGGCATATAATTTAGGAATATTTTGATAAAATGACCTCTGTTGTGTGTGTGATACAAAGATTTAGTCATTAGTCAAACAGTGCTAAGAAAACATTAACTCATAAACTTCAATGATTATAGGGCTGAAGCTATGGAGAAAGGTTTTCGCATAAATACATTCTTCAGGTTAGTAGAATTTGCAGTGACTTTACTGGGACCAGGAATAAATGTTTAAATAAATATAATGTTGTACCTGAATATATTTGTCATCTTCTGTTAACGTGGAAAAGAACATTCAAATCACTGTAAAGATGCTAGGACTTGGTTCAAAACCAATGGAATTTGCGCTGTTTGGTGTGGAGGGTCTTTCAGTTAAACTCACTGGGATTTGGATCAAGATCCTGTTTTGGAATCTTTAGTCTTGTATGCATTTTAGAGGCATTTCCAAACTAGTACAGATTACAGCCGAGTTCTTTGTTTTCCCTGCTTTATACTGACTACAAAAGGAATTACTTCTGTTTGGGTACTTGACATCCCCATTATTTCCTTTAGAACAAGAGCTATTGTCGGTGTAGAAAGCTACATAAATCAGGTTTGTAATAAATATAGTTCAAATCAGCATGTTGCATAGTTAAAGTGGAAGAAAGAGTATAATCTTTCTAGCAAACTTAATTTAAAAATGAAAACAGCTTACTTATTAATTGGAAGAGGAAACAACTAGCTTCAATTTAAGTTCTTATTCCTCTCCTACTCAGGATGCTATTCATTAGGAGGAACCTTGAAGTAGGGCTAAAACCGGGGAATGTGCCGTAAATGCTTGGCAAGCTTGGCACTTGCAAATCTAAACAGGATATTCTATGTTTCTGAAAACACACAGATACTAAGGTACAAGCAATGTCATTCCACACTAAGGGCTGGAGCTCACTACTCCAATCCTGCCATTCTCATGTTGTGCTTGTGGCCAGTACAGTAGACTTGAAACAGTAATATGATTTATATAGAGAGAAAGACCTTGGAAGGCACCAGAGCCACTGAGCATCTAGTTATTCAGTGGAGAGAGGTGAAGGCAGAGGTTCATATTGAATCCTGCCATAAGGTGTTTGAGAGGTAAGCACTTGGTTCTGTTAGACCAGCAGAAGTCCCTCTCCCAGTATAACTTCAAGAATAACAAGTTTCAGTAGGTTTCTTTGATGTTTGGTTTGTTGTGGTTTTGTTGGTTTTGTTGGGGGTTCTTTTGTTATTGTTTTTTTTTAAATCTTCCTGTGGCCATGACAATCTCCAAAACAATTAAGATGTCTATTATTAGTGCTCACACACTGTGCATGCCAAGTGGAGTCCGTCTTACATTTTAGAGGACACAAACTTTTCCTTGCTGTGATTAATAGAGGCCATAAATGTTTCAGAGGGATAAAGGGACACTCACTCTTCCCTTGAGTCTTGACCACTACAGATGAATTCCTTGGAGCACTTATGGACAGTGTTGTCAGACTTGGTGATGGTGCCTTCCCTCTAGCAGCAAGAGACCCAGGAGCTTACCAGCTTAGCAGTGCTAGAATCATCTGTTTATGGACTGACTAATTTTTGTACCCTACAAATTAGAAATACTGTTCTTGGATCATGAGACAAAACTCCAGTTCCACACCTTTTCCTGTTTTTTTCTAGTCTTAGAACAGAAACCTTCAAACTGTGATTTTCCCAAAACAGCTTCAGCACAAAGATTCTAGCTGCTCTTCATGCATACACATCCATTTTTTTTTCCAGCCTGCAGTGGTAACTTCCTTTGCAAAGGATTTGAATTCTTTTAGGCAGAGGATAGTGCAAGTGCTGGACTAATAATAAAAAGTAGTGGTAATCTAACCCTTTGCCATACCTAAAAAAAAACCGGAAGCTGTAGTTGCTATTGCATTGGTTTTGGAACCTGATCTCAAATGTCTGCAAACTGCCTGGCCAGAGATCCTGGGGATGCTCATGGTTAGGCAGGAATTAAGGTCTGATGAGCTGCTCTGCTCTGTGGTAACTGATACGTTTAGAGGCAGGCATGAAAGCAGCAATGAAGGCACTCAGGATTCTTAAAAATGAAAACTGAGGTGTTTTGGGAGTTTGATTATATTTGGTGGGAGCTGAATAGCCTTTTCATAATTGCTTAAATTCTACCTGAATTTTCGATTCTATTTCTGCATCTTTTTTTGGGTCTGTGACTGTTCACTGAATAAAGATCAAAATCACACCTTGCGCAGTTGCCATATATGGCAAAAATCCTTTTCCTTTTAACATCAAAGCACTGTAAAGAGCATCTTCACGGAGTTCACTGAAGTTCTTTAACAGGGTGGTCTGTAAATAGTCTGGAGGTTTTCTTACTGTGTTAGAGTACACGATTTGCATCACAAGCATACAGGCTATTTCTTTTCTTAATCAGGAATCACAACATATTTTGGGAAAAGAAGGAAAATTTAAATTATCAGGTGCTAATTTTTGTCTTAGAATGAGAAGCAGTTAGTCTGGGTTGTGCCTCTGTACAGAACATACTGACCTTCTTAAAGGTCTTTTCCAACTTAAAGTTCTATAATTCTGTGACCTGAAACAGCTTGCACTTTGTCTTCAAGGTAATAGAACCAATTCTAAATCCATATTGCTGTTTTCAAAATATGTCTCATTTGTCAGTCATGCAGACAAGTGAAGTGTAAACCAGAACAAAACGGGACCAAGCCAGTGTGAAAAACTAATTTTCTGCATACAAGAAGGAAACTGGAAGCCCAGCCTTTGGAATAAGTGTCTTCACCATACACGTACGGGAAAGTTGAGACTGTCTGGGGATCAGCAGCTCCCACTCTGAGCTTTTTGCACCCTGAGAAAGAGATGCATTGTGTTAATTTTAGGTTAGTGAGATAAAGATGCAAAACTCAGATAGATGCTCTTAAAATATATTCCAACTATTTATCAGGGCATAGAATAGTTGTAAAATCCTGCTAGGATTCTCTCTCAAGTAAACTCTGACTCTCATCATCAAATAAAACATTTACAGGCACCAAGACTGTAGCCATAAATGTGCTCCTGTGTTAAATATAGCTAGCCTTTAGAACCATCTCAAGATACTTCTGTATCTTGATATGTAAACCCTCATTTTCAATTTGTGATAGGTGTTAGGAACAAGAGGGTATCTCTTTCTATATATATTAATTCATGTAACTTAATTGTGCGAGATGGCACACATTTACTCATGGGTTAAGATTATAATTGCATTTCAAAGCAGTTCTCTTGAAACATTCTAAAACAGATTATGTTCTTAAAAACTCTGTTCTTTACTTTGCATGTTTTAGTACTACATCCCATTAAAGCTGTGTTTGAAGTTACTAGGATTTGTTAAAAATTTGATCATGCCTAAGCAGATAAGAGATTATATGCTTTATGTATATATTTGAAGGATTTGTTCCAGCTTGGATACAGTGTATTAATTGGCCACCTACAGTGAACAGCAGTGTTTAATATTTAGAACCCTTTTCCTCATTGTTTTCCAGGCAGAAGAGCATGTAAGTATTCTTTTAACTAAATTTGCTAACTTTCTGGAGCACATTTAAACAATGTGTGCTACTTGTGTCATATTACATTAACTTCACTTCTACAGACAGGTTGTATACATATGTAATAAATAGCCCCTCAGGGATCAGATCTAGATTAACTGAGAAAAACGTACTCTGCTGTACGTTAAGTAATTTACAATGTCTCAGTAAACATTAGAAAAGACATGTTTGTCTCACCAGAACAGGTTAACAGTGCCTGCAGACTCAGTAATGATTGTAGAATGTTAAACTATCAAGTGGAAAGTTATAATCACTTTAAATAGTCTAATTTTTTCCCCTAAAACATCAGACTATCTGGAGTTTGATACCATGATGTCTGTAATAACACTGAATGTTTATGATACAAATTGAAAGTAGTAAAGAAAGACACCAGTTCTGCAAAGGATCTAAACAGAGCGACTTAAAACTGAGAGGGAGGCTTGGAGAGAAAACTTGTTTAAGTGGGTAATCTTTTATTTAAATATTATTCCTTTTAAATTAAATTACAATATCTGCAGTTAGAGATGAAGCATGTTTTAGGCATGCCAGTTTTATTTACATATCACAAAATCCCTGTAGCCTCTCTATTTCTGTCAGCTCAGTTCTGCCTGGTAATTATTTAAATAGAGGTGTGGTAAGTGTGCTATCACTGGCTTCGGTTGTTATTGTTCTAGTTCCAGTCTAATTAACAAAAACTGTTCTAAGTAAGCGTGTGAAGGTTACTACAGCAAATTTCAGATGTTTAGCACGGACATTCATTTCAACTCTAGAACTCACTTGTTATGTCTGCCAGATATTGAAGAAAGTAGCATATATATGTGGCACAGCAAGAAGTAAAAATTGTCTTTTCTTCATGTTAAATCCATGCAGCTGCTGGCTGCATTGATTGGCTGTGTAGATGTAAGTTTTCCCTAAAATAGAAGGACTCACCACATAGCACTCATGTAAGCTTAGGATAAACCACATAATATAAGAAGTGCAGTGATTTCTGAATTTAGCCTAGCTGCCTTGTCTCTGATACACAGAGGGAGATAGAAAGTAGGCTAAATTCCAAATGAGGAAGCATGTTTAGAATTCTGTCTTAATTGATCATTTAAGGACAATCATCTTAATTGTTTAATTACATTATTTAACTGTCTTAAACTCAGGCAAGAGGCCCACCAGCATAGAGAAATAACAAACTGTAGTAAGAGTGGCTGGAGCAGAGGATCATAAGCCCTGGATTCTGGAGAAGCCATTTAACACTGTTTGCTTGTCCTGAAATAGAAATAATAAATACTTCATTATACTCAATCATTGGAGATCCTAAGACAAGCAACGCTGTATTACAAATAATCATTATTATTTCATTATATATTAGCTTTGCAACAAAAACAACTGAATGCTTTTCTACGTGGAGCAAAGGTAATTCAATATGCACTATGTAGGAATACCTTAATGTGTGTTAATTGTATATGAAAATGTTAAAGCAACTGAAAAGCAGTTGATGCAAATGTTCATAAACATTGTGGCCACTAATTTAAAAACCAAGGTGTCATATTTACTTAGTCACTTAGTCTGATCTTACAGAAGCATCTTGATTCATTGTACATGTACTGTTTGAGGGGCGACAAAAAGCATTTAAAAGAAGACTGTAAAAGTAAGAAGGAAGAAGACTGAGAGAGGGACAAATTTCGGGGAGCAGTGGTGAGAGATAGCTCTGTAGAGCTGGTATCAGCTGGGTCAGAATCCCTGAGTGCACTTTGTTTCAGGCAGGCCTGACTCTTGCCACTGTCCTGTTCCATTTGTCTGCAAAGAACATTGGAAAAGACACGCTCATTTGTCTGTCAGCTGAGGACCTGACATAGTCACAAACATGTCGGGCTTTGAGAGAAGCTCAAAAGTGGACTTCAGTGGAATTTACCTACAAACAATTCTTTGCAGTTATCCTCTGCAGCTGAGTGAATTCTGTGCTTCCCTTGTTTACTTACTCCTTTCTATCCAGGGAATAACTGGAATCCAAGACACAAGTGTCATACAGTGCCAATTACTCAATATACAGGTTCATCTGTAATGAAACACAGGGCCTTTATTAAAAGAAAAAAAATAGAGGAAAGAGAGAGAGAGAGAGAGAGAAGTGCTTTTTTAGGAAGTTAGTAACTTAAGAAATTAGTGACATTGATTTTTAAAGAATGCTGAGTTGTACCTTATCATACCAAAAATAAGCAAGTAAATTAGAAACCTACCATGAACTCAAGAATTATGTGGACACAATCCCTGTTACTTTAAAGTGAGATATAAATCCAGAGATTTCTCATGCCATCATTTTGTAAATAATTACAGTTCTGCTGAATCTGTTGTATAAAGTTTACATGGGAGGTTCAGTGCACCCTTGCTCTTGTTTAGAACATTGGGAACCACCAGAGAGATGTTGACATATGGCTGCACTGTTTTAGTGCACGAGACATCGACTACATGGGAGCATAATAAACAGGAGCATAAAGACAGGTTTGTGCAAGCAGTTTGGATTGACCTTTTTGGCAGCTGAAATCCATCTTGAGTACATGGTGCTGATGTGGACAGACATGTAAACCTCATCTTATTACCGCAACTACCAGTTTTACAAATATATTCCTAAGTTCAAAATGTACATCATTCTAAGTAAAGTGATTTTAAATGGGAGAGGGGATGCAGCAGCAACAATTCAAAGTAAGACAGGGCAGAAACTTTCTCTTGAGTTTGTGGAATTACCCCCATTGATAAATAAAGAGTTAGATAAGTGTGTTTTACACCAATAGAAATTCTTATGGTCATTTCAGGGTGATGGCTTATTTCATGTATTTTTTTCCCTGGCAAAATATTTGACTAACTGATACAGTATTTTAATTTTGGCATTTAAAAAGAACAATCTAGTGTCCTTTCAATAAGCAGTTTTAGTATAAGCATTTTCCAAATTAGGAATATTTGCATAAATACCTTTTGCTTTTGAATAACAGTGTCTGAATCTGGTCTCCGGCAGTATTCTTAGAAACACAATGAATCCAGTTGTAATCCATTTTTGAAGGAGCATTTTTAAAGAACTTAACACTTTCTACCTTTTGAAAACTATCTAACATAGCCAAATTTAGTTCCATTTTAACAAGTCTTAATCTACTGTTGCATACCAAGGTATGAACCTCTTTGTATAGCACCAGTAGCGCTTGGATTCAAGACTATAAAATAATCGCTCATTGTGATAATAACTTTTAAGGTTTAATCTTAACTGATGGGATGTAGGCAAATGTCACAGTTCTAAGTGCTCCTTGTGTCTGCAGTAATTTCTTGTTAAATCAATGGAAGCACTGTGCACATGATCTGTGGATATTGCCCATCAGTTCTAAATAGTTTCATTATGCAATAATGAAAGAATACACCTTTAACTTGTGAGCAGACCTACCTATAGTATTGTGAGTAGCATACTTCTAATAGTTTTCCTGAATTTATCAACTCACCAGTTAGTAAAATCCTGAGATCAACAAGAATAAGATGAAAGAAAATTCTTACTGTTGTAATGTTAAGGAGCAGTGAAGATGCAGAGGAAGGTGGCAAAAGAGTAATTACTCAATTAGGCACAACAGAGAAGCTGGTTAGCGCAAGATATTCCTTATCTTGTGTATCACAGGGTATCTTTAAAACAGGAGTGGCTGGTACTATCTCATCATAACCACATACCTAACTTTACTCTTGGATTTTTGGAAGAACTTTCTGGAAAGAGGGGCTGTATTTTATGTGTGTACTTGTGCATGTTGGAAAATAGTGATAGTAGTAGTCCAGAGTACTTGAAATTTAGGGCACGCCTTGTCACACTTAATACAGAGTTATAGAGTGAGCAACATTTTTCTTATATTGAAGTGTTATTGCAGTGTAAAGTGTTTTTCACAGTGTTGTAATAAATACACCCTCTGTTAATCTCTTATTTAAAAATACAGAAAACATGAACCTTTAATGACTGACTTATCCAAGTCATGCAACAAGTAAAAGTGTACTCTTTCCTATTTCTTCAGTACAATTAGCAATACTATGGTTTTGTCTAGAATTTGTGGCCTGAAAGTGGAAAGGTATTTAGTATCACAGATTCAGCCTTCAAATTTGACAATTTCAGGTTAAGTCAATCGCATAATCACAGAATGGTTGAGGCTGGAAGGGGCCTCTGGAGGGCACCTGTTCCAAGTCAGGGCTTAAGCAGGGGCACCTGGAGCCAGGACACTCTCCAGACATCTTCTGAATATCTCCAAGGAAGAGACTCCACAGCCGCTCAGCCTGTGCCCATGCTCAGTCACCCTCACCATTAAACCTGAGGTTCAGAGGGAACTTCTTGCATTGTCCTTTCACTGGACACCGATATAAAGAGCCGTGCTTCATCTTGTATGCACCCTCCCACCAGGTATTTATATACATTGATAAAATACAGCCACCTGCCCCCTGTGCCTTCTCTTCTCCAAGCTGGGCAGCCCCAGCTCTCTCTAAACCTTTACTGGCATGGGAGGTGCTTGCATTTTTTATAAATTTTATTATGTTGGTTGGTTTACGCTACATAAAGATGTGACTTATGCTCTTGTGCTGTTGCTGGAATTTGCTCAGTGAAGATGGAAGACCCCTGTATTTGCTCAGGAAAGCTTCTGACTCTCAGGATTTCTGTGGTTGGGTTTTGCTGTTGCTGGTACTCATGGGTACAGAAGACACCAGTGGAGAATAGGTTGCCAGATGCTGTTCTTTCATTTAAACATCCTGAATCTTAGGTTCATTTGCAAAGGTAGAAATAATAGTATACAATGGAAATCAATGTGCTTGTTCTGGCTGTTGTGTGTTGTAACCCTGTATCATTTTCTCATCAGTACATTTGGGGAAGAGGCCTTGTACTATGCTGTTGATAGCACATATTATTTAAGGATTAAGCCATTTTCCTACTCCTTTTATTTTTTATTTTTCAGAAGGGCAAAAATACATGAGCATTTCTCTATTCTGGGAATGGCAGAGCTAAACTCAAGTGAAAGCTTTGAACTTTTATTAGGACAGCAGGCAGAGGGGGAAAAGTAAGAGGGGAAGATTGGCGTCCCTCACCTGAACCTTTTAGGCTCCCTTCTCCTTGCCTGGAGAAAGCCTTTCTTCCCTTCCCTTACAGTTATTGCATTACCCTACCCTGGGCTCATGCCAGATTCTGGAGAGCATGTACCCATGCCAGATTCTGGAGAGAGAATTTGGCCTCACAATGTCTGCATTGTGTTTGTTCATTACAAGTGAGGGTGCTTTGGAAGTAGCCACGTTTGAATCTGTAGCTGTCCTTCTGTTAAGCAGGCCTATGGAATGCTCTATGTTGCTAATGTTCATACACATTTGCACAAAGCAAGTGTATTTTTATATGGTTTTAATTTTAAAATCATTGAAGTGGTATCCTTGGTTCTTGCTGCTAGTGGAGTCTAGTATTGCTGTCCTCACTTGAGCAAATCTCCCAGTGAGATCAGCACAAATTCTGCCTAAGGAAAAGGTTAAAAAATTGGCTTATGAAGGCCGAAAAGGAGCTGTGCTTATGCAGCTTCTTTTGGTAACTGCATCAGTTTGAAATCTCAAGTATTAGAGATCTTTTGAGTGCTCCAGTTTCAGGGAGAATACTCTGTATGAGCTCTAAGAATGTCTTTTGCTGGTGGGGAAAACACATGTATAAAGATGTTAAAAGCTGACTGTTCCACTGGAATGAGTGAAATCTTAAATTTTACACAGTTCTACATTTTTCCACGGAGGGATTTTTATTTATTGTTATTCTGGTTAAAGTGGTACTTAATCCATCAGTAAGAATTCCGTGATAAAATTCAGGCCGTGCCTTGGGTGACCTGTCAGAAACTGTATATCTTATTGCTAGGAATCTTTTGAGACTTGGGATTTGATATTTCTCCTGTACATACATGAGATGTCTTTGGCAAAGGTCACATGAGTTTTAACCCACAATATTAAGTCACAAATGAAATGGATTTAAGTGGTTTTGCCCTACTCCCCTGTGAGTGCTTGCTCACATCTCAAAACCACTGTATAATTTGTCACAATTCAACATGATTATCTGTCTTTGCTCAGGAGGACTATAATAGCTAAAGAGTAAGTTATATTGCAGGTAAGGATATAGGATTACTGGTAGAGCTGATTGAAAGAGCTTTCTAAACTCTGGTCTAAGCCTATCTGACCCTAGCTTACTTTCTTTTATTTCCTTTTTTTTTTTTTTTTTTTTTTTTTTTTGTTTTNTGGAATATTTTTTCTACCCCCTTGTTTTTTTTTTTTTTTTCTTTTTTTTTTTTTTTTTTTTTTTTTTGTTCTGTTGTCCTTCAGCTTTTTAGGTTTGTTTTTATATTTTTCTTCACTGGTGTTTTTTGGTGGTTTTGGGTCTTTTTATTGTGCTAAAAAATTCCCTAGATTGCACCAAAAATGCCAACCCAAAATAGGATAGGGAACAAAAGTTCAGCTGACAGTGCGTAAATAGACCCAGCAATCCCTGATTCAGCTGTCCTCCCTGCTCAGCACAGTTTTTCAGCATGTAGACAGTGAAGCATGTAAATGTTATTTTCTAAACACTGCATGTCCAAATGACCTAGACGGGATCATGGAACAGAACATGGTTTGAAAAGCTGCTCTCCCAGCCGCTCCCCCTGCCCGCCCCACCAGGGGGCTTTGAGAAGCAGGGCATGTTCGAGTTGCCAATCAAGCTCTTAAGTAAAGTCTCACTGAAGTTCAGTGCACTTTTAAAACTATTTCGGAGTTTGGTACATTTTAAAGGAACGCTCCTTAGCATAATGAGCTGTGCATATCTTCTCCATGTTCATTAGTTGCATGCTAATGGCTATGTTTAAAATTCCTTCTTATCTTGTTTTCTGATTGATGGGAACTTGAACCAACCTCTAGACTTCCAGACCTTGCTGAGTTACTGTCATTTTCATTGGCAGAATAAATCATTTGATGTGAAAAGTGTTGTGCACTATTTTGATTCCTTGTTCAATGCTATATTATATATTCTTTATCAACAGCTATTTTGATTTCTCTGGGTATCTGATAAAGTTCTATATTGTATGACAGCCTCTATTATTTAACAGACCAGCAGGATTTTTTACCTTCTGCTGTTGCAGCATAGGACAAAGGAATTGCTTGCTACTCTTTTTATTTTTCTCTGCTTTTCTTCTTTGCTATAGCTGCTTGGGTTAAAAGACAAACAAACAAACAAATCTCTGCGGACTTCAAAGAGATCAAATTTTTTTTTAAAAGCAAATAATTTCTTAAAGCTAGGCTGTGTTGCTGTGTTTCTCTCCTGTTTTTCTTTTCTTTCTTTTTTTTTTTTTTAATTCTGAAAAGAAATAGCAGGCTGTAGGCACTGCCTGTGGCTTGCTAGCCTTGCTTCTTGTGTGGTCTGTGCAGACTTTATGATTTATTCAGCTAATGGGAAAGGAGCATGACCCCCAGTGGCCACAGAAAGAGAGCTGCATGTGGGTTTAATGCTTTCACCACAAAAATGTCTGCTATGACTAAGCTGTGTGGCTGAAGTCACTGTCTGAATGGTGCTAAAAAGGAACTTAGGCATTAAGTGTGCACTATTTACTATAGATTGGCTCTTGGGATTAGGCCAAGGGTTTCTTACTCAGTTTCAAAGAATAGCATGGAAGCTGCTAGGAAAATTAGAGCTGTGCAATTTATTTTTACCAGTCTCCCCAGTGAGTGACCCAGTGAAGGATTTGCCTCATAACACTTTTTTTCATCAGTTACCAAAGAGCAATTCAAAATGTACTGGTTTGTTCATGAGTTTTACGGGGCTTATTGTTTACATTTTCCCATCTCCTACTTTTCTTCATGTTAACATGAATTTCTAACAATATTTTTCTTCATGTATTGCTTAGAACTGTAAAGGGAAACAGGTTTGGACAACTTCTGAGCATCATTGCTTGAGACCAGTTGCAGTACTATCTCTGATTAAAAGGATGAAAGTGTGGGCTAAATTATGAATCTGCCCTTGTCTTTGGTCAAGAGAATGGCGGAACCACAAATTCTTCATTGGGAAGAAACTGAAATAATCTGTTTTATTATGGCAACACTGCCACTACTTTTGCTTGATTTTTTTTGACTTTTAAGGGCAGGTTAAAATGCTCTATATCTATTTTACTACTGACAGCTAACTGTCTTCACATGGATATATTAAAAAACAAACCCACCACCACTACCTATACTGAGAGAAAAAATTGTAACGTGTTATGTAGTCTTTAAAAAGCGTTTTGAAATTCTGCTTTCCCAGCACTAGTATCCTTCTTAGTGCCATGCATGAAACCCAGTGGAGCATTAAAAATTAATCACAAACACTTTGCTAGTGGTTTTGTTTGTTTGTTTTCTGAAAAATGTTCTTTGTTATCTGAAAATCGTGAGCACACCTCTTAGAAACTAAGTATTCAAGATGATGAGGGGAAAAAAATACAGAGCTCTAGGAACGGCTATTCCAGATTCATTCTGTCTTTTCACAATTTGATCTTGGTCAGCTCCAGCAACAATAACTTCAGCATAATTAAAAGCAAGATTTGTTGTTAGTATTTAGAGAAGTTATTGAAAGCATGTAGAGAAAGAAACTAAAAAAATCAAGTATAAAATGTATTATGTTCTTTTAGTATCAAATATCTGACAAGATTTTATGTAAATAACAACACTATATGTGTCTGTCTTTGCATTTTGTCTTGCAGATTTTTGACTTGTAACCAAAATTTTAAAATCTAGATGACAAATGGTGAGATCCTACATTGTATTTCTGCACACAGGCATCAGTTTCTGTAAATGCTCAGAACCCACAAAACAGAAGTCACTGAAGTGAAAGAGTACAGCAAGTGTTTTGCAGTTTTGGAATTCAGGCCATTTTTACTTATAAATATTATTGGGGAAAAAATGTCATGCAATGTTTGTTTTTGCAGAAAGTAAAGTGCAGGCATCACTTGAAAGACTATATACATAGGAAAATATGGTGAATTATTTGCTGAAAAAAACTTAGGTGAAAAAGGCTAGATATATTAATTTTACGTTTTTAAAAGAATATATTTTGGTTTTGCATTTTGAAGCAATCTTTCCTATGTATAGCACTTCTTTTGTTTTAATGAATTGCAAAGTATCATTTGTATCTTGTTAACAATAAATAACTTGTTAAACTGAAACAGTTTTAAAAAATCTTTTTTTGCTTTAGACAAGAACTGAAAGAAGTTATTCATACAGTTCTGTTTCATAATCTTAAGGCACAGAGGTTTGAAATTTTTGCCTGACTCTGGTTGGAAGTTTATCCTTCGTGTCCAGTTTTCTGGCATGTCTGAAATAAGGGTCGAATTCTCAAGGTGGAAGACTTCCTGCTGTGCTCAGTTTATTCCTGATTCTTGCACAACCAGGAAGAAAAAATGTGAAGAAATGAGCAGTGATGCTGTTATCTAAGCACAGCAATTTGTGAAAATGGAGTGAGGGGGTTCTGCAGTAGAGGATTAGGCCTGGTTTTACCCTTACAAACGTTTGTATTTCCTGCCTAGAGGAGGGCTCTGTCTTCATGCTGCCCTGTAACCCAAGACTGGAATGATGTGGTACCATAAAAGAATTTGAAAAGCCATTGCTTTGGGTTATACTGGACGTATTTGCTGGGCTGCTGTACATTGTGGAGAAGTTCCCCTCTGCAGGCTATGGGGGATGGTACAGAGAACTGTACAAGAGCAGTGGGAATAATAATCCTAAAATTCTCCTTACCTACAGCAAGCAAACTGGTGTGTGTGGTGTGCAGCACAGATGCGTTGTCAGCAAGAGGCGGGGGAGAGGACAGCTGGACGTGTCTGGCGTGCAGGTGTTTCAGCTGGTATTCACACTGGCTACTGGCAAACAGACCTTTTTCTCCTTTTCTTTTTTTTTTTTTTTTTTAAATTT
>VZTI01005325.1:296946-339238 GCA_013397865.1 Struthidea cinerea
TTTTTTCTTAAATTTCTTTTTCTGGTAGAGGAGGAAGAGACAGTGGGAGGTAAAGAAAGACGAGGGATCACCCACAGTCATTTCCCAGAATGGAAGAGGAGAAAAGCAACACATCAGCTCAACCCCTGTTTACACATAGAACTGGCTCAACTTTCCTTTGCAAGTATAAATCAAATGGTACAGACTTGGGATGTTTTTCTCTCTCCTGTGAAGACAGCCTCTTCTTTTTTTTTGACTTATGAGGATTGTGTTAGTACTCCAGGAGTTCTGCATTGCAAGTAGTAAACTTGACTCTGAGCTTTTTTGACTGAAAGCAACAATTTTCCCTTCTTCAACAATTTTCAGGGAAAAAGGCTTCTTTTTCCCTGGGAAGTCACACAGTGACTTGTGTCACTAAGAACTGCTTCAGTGACATAAAGTGGTTACACATTCAGTACCTTTAGATCCTTCCTTGGAAGCATTTCTTTTTATGAGCAAAATATTTTCCAGATTATCATGACTGCACCTGCCTTCTGTGAGTGAAGCATGAAGGGCATGGAGAAGTTATTTGAATTCTGAAATTCTTGACAGTGATTTCTGAAGTGATTGACAGCTGGTAAAAGCTAGAGCAGCTCTTGGGATATTTTCACCTAAGCCACACTAAAGATCAACTCAGAGAAGTTGTAGGTGATCTGCAAGCTTAACTTGACTGTTCTGTGCAATTTAGGCTTTTGATAATGAGATCCTAGTATAAATTACTGGGGTCTGCCTGTACGCACATAAATATTACAGTTAAAAGCTGTTTCTCATAATTTCTTCTTTTTATTTGTTGCTCTTGTTTTTGTTTTTTTTTTTTTTCTTTTTCTTTCCCCTCATGTAAATGTAGCAGTCAGGAATCAGGTTCTTCATCTATGTTGGACACGTGCCATTTAGTCCTGCATCTGTTCTCTGACAGTAGCTAGTTTCAGGTGCCTTGAAGGGGAGTATATAGCAATGTAAATTATTATTACTGTTATTGTATTTGCTACAGTACAGTATTACTACCAGATGCCGCTTGGGGGTTGCATCTCTCCTCATTTGGGATATGCATTACACTTAAATCTCATCAACCATTTTTCTGTTTTGTCAAGGCTGTGTTGGAACCATCACTTACAGTAGAGAAAATCATAATGTGCTTCCTCAGTTTGTTCCACTTTTGTTCCCATTCTATCAGCATCATTTCCCATCGAGCTTGGTTTTGCTCTTGAGTCAAAGGGCAGAGTTTTCTCATGATTCTCTGTTAGCTAGTCATAAGATCTGAATGATTTTGATCTTTCAGTTTATGGGAGAATTGTCTTTGACTTCCATGCCGCTGAAAGCTAAGCTAAGACGCCTTTGCTTGCTGGAAGTTCTGATACAGTTTTAGAGTGGCTATTATGGTTAAGTTATTATAATAACAGCCAAAGTCAGGTTCTATCCTGTTTCTTCATCCTTGAGGCTTGCTTTCTTTGTCCATGGGGCTGCTCTATTAGCGTCCTGCAGTAGTTTGTTGAGCAGGTTTGCTGTAGCACACATTATTATATGCATCTTTTTGGACCAAACTAGAACTAACAATATGTAACATAGAAGTCAGTGATGTCATTGTCCAGCAGAATGTCTTCTAAACAATTGGGAGTTTTGCCCGTCACCAATCAGTGTGCTGAGGTATTTAGTCATGTGGATGTTATTGTCTATTCTATCCTTGCTTGGATTTATATAGGTCTTCAGTACAAGTGATACGGGTTTTATTTTTGGTTCTCTCATAGAGTATTCTTGGGAATGTCACATTCTGGTTGAGGTTTAATTTCTTCTCATTGCAATGTGTGTGTGAATATTCCCTAAACACACAAGTGATCTCTGCATCCTAATTACTTCCTACTTGCCAAACAATTTCATATGCTTAGATGAAAGTTACTATGAAAACTATTCCATGGATTTTTCACCTAATGTAGAATTAGTTCTTCCAAATCTAGAATCAATTGTTTTCTTTGGGAAATGCTAGGTGCAGACCCTGACCCTATAATTTCCTCATATAGGAAAGTCACATTTCCTCATATAACTTATTGCTTCTTCTTTTGCCTTGCCTTTTCAATATTTTCTCTGTTCATCGCCTTCATCTTTGTTTTTGTATGTAGATATTTATCTCCCCTATGGCAATTTGCCAAATGTATTCTACAGTCTCAGGACAGGATGATCACTTCATTTCCCCTATCTGTCCTTTTGAGACTATTCTGCAATACATAAAACTCTCTCTGTGAGAAGTAGATTACAAATAGTCTTGTGAAAAAGTGTTCTGAGAATTCATCTTGAAGCTACTTAGCTCTTACTCTGTCTAAGAAAACCGCAGTTGGGATGGAGTTTCGAAGCACAGAATATTGCCTGTTGCAATAATCTTCCTAATCATTGCCCTCTTTCTTTGCCAGAAGGTGCTCCTGTATCTTTCACTCCTGTCCAGGAGTTTATTCTCCTTACATCAGGTCTAGCAGGTCACGCTGCTGCCAGGGCGTCAGTTCATCCAGCATCACTCATTTCTCGATGGGGGAAGGCAGGATTTTTCCATTGGAGCAGCTCACTGAACTGATTCAGCCACAGGCCTCAGGATCTTTGCTTCCAAATGGAACTGGAGAGAGGGAGAGAGCATTCAGCTCAAGGGTTGGGGGTAGGGGCAGCAGGATTTCCCCTTTTGGCAGCCACCTGCAGCTAGACCAGATTATGTATAATGTCAAGCCACATTCTTAAACAACTCACAGTGTTTCTGATCTAGTGAGACCGGAGTGTTTGATGTGCTTAGTGGAGATTTGACTTTTCAAATAGGTCTGGCAGCAAGTACTAAAAAGCAGGTGTCCTCCAGATTGGTGTATGACTTACGTAGCCAAGAGAAGGCTTCACAGAAGGGCAGCTACTAGAAAAAAAAACAATCATAAAACAAATAAGACACCATTAGTTTAAATGGGCAAAAGTCCACAAAGGAAAGGACCTGGCAGCTGACACCAATATTATTACTGGCTGAAAGGAGATTTGAACTTTTTTTGGCAACAACAAATGTCAGTGAATTGGATTTGAACAGGTGAAATTTATTATAATCTTTGGACACAAATAGTCACAGAAAATCAGTGTGGGTGTTCAAATAAGGAGGACTGTCTGCAGCAATAGGTAAAGAAGAGAGTCAGAGTATATAAAATTGTCATTGCAAGAAAGTACAGGGAATAAATGAGGTTTTCCTGAGTCACAGAAAATCAGTGGGAATTGGATGCCTTCTTTTTTCTTCTGAGAAACCTCCAGCCAAGCTCCCAGAAATGACACTACTGAGGAAATGTGATCTTTCTCAGATCTTCTAAATGCAAACTTGTTCAAAGCACAGGAAAGTCATGTATTTCAGGGCCTTCAGGAAGGTGGAGGAGGACAACTCCAAAGCAGTAAAGATTTTAAGGAAGAGAGAAATTGATGTTGTGCTCAATAAACACGAATGTTGGGTTTACAGCATTGATGGCAAATTTTCAGCTGAGATTTTAAAAGGACATTTTCTCTTACTCTGTCTAAAAATGAAGAAAACAATGGGACATTTTTTAAGTGCAGGTTTTCACCTATTTTTCTTTGTTGAAAGCTGTTCTTTTCCTATGCTGCAAATTGGAAAACGTGTCAAGCATAAACTGTGGTTCTGCTCATCCTTCTGTTCAAAATGGAATATATCAATTCAGTTTCTAGATATAGTATTGTATGCATTGCACTTGATGTGTTGTCAAATAATCTGTTCCCAATCATAACAAAAATATTTGAAAATTAATGTGTATAGTGATATAAATTCAAATATCAAATAGAGTAACTTATTAGACTAAATATATTATATTTCAGCTGGGCAGACTTTAGTTTCTGTTCTCAAGAAAATACGGTGTGCAGCTGTTTTTTAACCTGCTTTCTATGTTGAAATGTGTACTGATACATATTCTTGTCTTGTTTTTGTTCTGCCCTAGGACAGCACTGGGGATAAATTTCTCTATCTGAACGGACCATTTCCTATTAAAATACTTAAATAAAAATAGGAGAAACTTGCATATGTGCAGGCACCTATGTGCTCTTATTTGCATAGGCTTAGTCACTCAGAGTTTGTAAATTTAATTTTTTTTTTCCTTTTTGAGTGGAAGAAATATTATAATATATCATCTGCTTTTGAAATAGTGGTATGGGGTTTTTTTGGTTTTTTTTTGGTTTTTTTGTTTGTTTGTTTGTTTGTTTTTTGTTTTGTTTGGGGGATTTCATTCTTCAGGGTTGGGAGCGTTGGATGTTTTTGTGCTTGGTGGGTTTTTTTTGTTTTTTTTTTTTACTGTGGGGTAGTCAAACACTGGCACAGATTGCCCAGTGAGGTTATGTAGTCTCTGCCCTTGGAGGTACTTGAAAACCCAACTAGACAAGGTCCTGGGCAACCTGCTCGAGGTGATCCTGCCTGAGCAGGAAGTCCTCCGGAGATCCCTTCCAACCTCAGGAATTCTGTGGCTTTTAACTGGAGACTTACTTGTATTTTTTTTTAGCTGGGTGTTTTTTCTAGCGCAGAGAGAAAAAGAAGTCAAGCAAGGTAGGGTTTTATATAGAGGTTTGAGAACTGAGAAATGGTAGAAAGAAATGCAAGTGAACAATGTGCATCCTACCAAGCTGATGGTTGATGGGCAGAGGAGCAGTGAGAGCTTGGAGGGGCAGAAGTACGCACTGGCAAAGCTGGTCTTTCCAGAATGGTGAAAAGTTATAAAAGCTCTTCATAGTGAAGAAAGTATGAAGCAGTAATATTTTTGTTAATTTTTTACTTAGCTTTCTCTCTGTGTTTTAAGATTTTTCAAGGACATTTCTTTCAACAACATCTAGTTTTCGCAGTTTTACCAAAGAGTGAGTCTTGTTTTTCTGAAAAGCTGGAAATGCTACTTACTGTACTTGGATTACTGATCTTTCCAAAGCTGCTGACAGTCTCTGACACGCACAGATCCGTCGAGTGAGTCATAAAGCCCAGTCAGCTGGATCTTTTGCTTGTTCCTAGGTGAGATTTAGTAGATACTCACTTTGTAGACTTTGAAAACTGGTCAGGAGCTTTGACAAAAAACAACCTCAATGTTGCTGCTAAAAAAAACCTTAAAAAACAAAATTGAAAAGTTGCTTTTTTATAATCTAAACTGTGTTTTCTGCTGCAAGCAGGTGAAATTATGTTGCCAGGAAGCCCTTTCATTAGTATATGGTGAGATTTGTAATGGATAGAAGATTGTCTTTTGAAATAGCATTGCATTGGCATGACAAAGCCTTTTAATTTTTCTGTTCTTTAGAATGAGTAGAATTCACATTGGAAGAAGACTTATAACCCTCCCTTAAGGACTCTGTGGGTCACCCTAGATTGAGGGATATCAGACCACCTGACTCCTCCTTCTCCTTTTTGTGTCTGTAACTGTGCTACCATGGATTTAGTTGGAAACCTCTTTAAAGATGGGTGTTTTCTTTCACGGTGGAGTAGGAAGCTGGGTAAATCAGTTACAGAAAGAACAGTTCCTATCCCTGCCGGGGTATGAATTTCTTCTCCTATCAGTCTATTTTGTTTCTTTAGAGCAACTGGATGGACTCTGTATTGCTTGCTGGGGGACAGGAACTTAGTCTCTATATAAGCTTCCCAAAGACTGAACTACAGTTCAGATGTTCTCAGTTTTGAAACCTTTAAATTGTTTTCTATGCTTTTATCATTCTCTGCATTTTTCTCTTTTGAGCTCCAAATTTACTTGTAAGTATTTTATACTTTGTAAAAATCATCAAAGATATAAAGGTAAATGCTTAGAATTAGGAACTTCATTCTGCAGTTGGCAGAGCTTTGTTTCTTTGAACTAGTAAATTATAGTAGTTTATAATATAATGGTTTATATAATAGCCTGATTCTTACTTAGAGAAGTAATCCATGTTTGTAAAATTTTTAAGATTTAAAATCTACTGCTTTAAAAAAAAAAAATCCCTAAGCAAGCAAATTTCATAACTCTAGTTGATCTCAATGGGAACTAGGCAATAGACAAAATGTTATATATTAGACATTTTAGTTATTCTGGTACACCAGTGCACTCAAAATCTTTGTTGTTCTTTGAAAATGCCATTTAATAACTGTCTGGATGTCACCTAGTACATGCCAGTAGTTTCTGGATGCCAAGTACTTTTTCAGAATAAAAATGCAGGAGATGGCCAAAGGTTCAAGATCAAGTGCAAAGTAGGACAGGAGAGGGAGGACATCATTTTCAAGTGCCTCTTGGTAAAATAACCAGAGAAGACAGTAAGCCATTCATAAGGATTAAGGCTAATGGGTGAAAGTAAATTGTTTTAATTAGGTTTCTGAGTTTTAATCCAAAACAAAACTTGCAAGAGGAGTATTGTAGATATCAGCATTTGATCCTACCCTATTAAATACGTTTTCAGCATCTCAAGAAAAAGCAGCAATGGGATCGTCATCATCTCTCACCTCTCATAATATCTGTAGCACTCTTCTTAAATTATCAGCTGCCTCCCTGCCTGGCATGAAATTGCCTTGATCTTGATTTACAATGGTGGTAATGCTTTTGTTTAGTCTCGTGGTTAGCCATTTAGTAAATATTTTTAAGACTACATTTAACAAAGATACAGAATGATAGTCCTTACATTTACTGAGACTTTATCAGGTTTCAGAGCACACAGATTCTCCTTCACTTTTCATTGATAATGGTATTGCACCTTTACCTGGTTTGGTGCAAGGCATTTTGGAGGCACCATTTTTGGTTAATATAGGGTTTCTGACATATATCCCCATCCCCTGTTGTCACCCACCCTGATCAGTCCAATTGCCAGACTGCAAGTTCTTTGCTGTGCCAGTCATTTAATTCAATGTATACAGGTACAGTTGTATATTCCTTTCAATTTGGCAAACATATGGCAGCAGATAGCAATGCCCCAGTGGAACTTAGAGGCAGGGAATAGCCATAAAATTTGGAAGAGCAGGCAAGAGAAACATGTAATTTTTTAGCACTTTTTATAGTGGTCCTAAATATGGTATTGGCAAAGAACAGAACTTACCTCTCCCTTCTGGTATTGCCAAGGAACTCTTCATGAGCCTAAAACAGAGGTGGATGTTGTGGACAGGGACATGCATTTGACACTTTTCCACACCTGGGGCTGTCCACTAGCTAGAAAGCAACAGAAGCTTTCCTCGAGTGTGCAGTCTTTAGGACTCCAGGAAAAAATCAAGGATTTGTTTATCTGCTTATCTTCTCTTCCTGTATATCATTATTCAATGACGCTTGGATTAGTTTTGTTTGCAGTCAGTTCTGCCACATGTAGACCAACTCCAAATGTGCATGTCCTTAAGTATGATAAAAATTCAGTCAAAGAAGCTTAAATTGAGTAGTGAAAGTTCTGAAGATTTTCAAGAACAATTTTTAATGGAAGAACCATTGCCTCTTCCAGGTCAAGTGGATGCAAAAAGTGATGGTCAGACTTGTTTGAATCCTACATTAATGAATTCCAGTTTTTAACTGTTCTAAAAAGTTCTGTGATATTTTGGTATGTAATCAATAGCCTATGCATCTGAAAGGTTCATATAATTTAGCAGCATTTTACAACTTAAGGCCTTTAATAGAACTCGGTCACTTGTAATGCATCTGACTGTCTGATTGCGTGGGACATACAGGAACTAAGTGTCCATCCACTGAATGAGAGAAACATGAAGTATTTTTTAAGCTTGGAGAGACACTAATGAAAATTGTGGATGTAGTCTTTAATCTTTATCAAGATTATAATTTGAAATTAGGATTCCCCAAAATAGGGTGATTTAAATCTTAGCAAAACATATTCTTACTGAAAGAACCCTTCAGGATTTATTCCTAGGGATGATCGTGCAGTTAGTGGTTCTCAAAAGAGTTAAACCCTTTACCTCTGTTTGGAAGACAAAGGCAAAGCATTTGCTTTTGGAGTAATTCCTTGTTTTTCAGCAGTATTCAAGGAAACTGGGTGAGAGAACATACTATAATTTTGGATAAGAAGGAGCTAAAGGAAAGCTTCCTTCATTTTTTTGCTTTCCCTGCCAGCCTGCACTGCAGCTCCAACCTTCTTTTCTCTGGCAGGAAGGAGAAAAGAAGAAAAAAAGCAGTGGATTCCTCAGCATAACTTCCTCTGTTCCTTGAAGTTTAGCCACTGGTCTAATCTCTGAAAGTTTTTCCTGGCTTGCATTGACTTGCTGCTCAGACAATGAGCACTTTTTTAACCTGTCAGGAGCTGAATTGCTTGGCCTGCCATCGGGTTGACAGTGTGCCGCTGTTTCTGAGACTACTCTGTTCCTGAGATGCAGGGCTGACACAAATCTGTACAAGGGCTGATTTTGTGAGTGCCCCAGCGGAATCCCCTTCAACCGCTGTCTACTTAGTAAGGTTCAGTGAATACTCAAGGGGAGACTCCTTGGCAATGGATTTTGCCTTTTGCAGGAATTCTGTGTTGGAATTTTTCGTATAGGATGGCTCTGTTGGGCTGTGTGTGCTGTTTAAAAAAAAAAAATCACTCAGTTTGCAGTTAAAGTTCTGTTTATGTTTCTGCAGAGTTTAAAGTTGTTCCTTATCTGTTGCCTATGCTCTTTATGATTCATAGGTCTGAGGGAGATGGAAAAGACCTACTGGGCTACAGGGAGGGAAGCAGGCAAGCCAGAAGCAGAGACAGAGGTAGGCTTGGTCCTCGAGAGCAAATAACACAGTAAAGAATGGCATTTCTTTATTATACTGTTTTCCCACAATAAATGTGCCCCCTACTGCAGTATTTTCAATCAGAAATGTATGCATATATATACACACACACATGTGCATGTGTGTGTGTTTAAATACAGGCTTCATGACTGCTGAACGTCTGAAACCTGAAGGACTGAGACTGTATTGATGTGGTTTCAGAGGTTGAATGTCACCCACCTGTACCTGCACTCTGGAGATTTCACACCACCACACCAAAGCACACGTAATTCACTGCAGCATCTGACAGCTGACATCACACCCAGAGCACACCCAGACTGCCCTGAGCAGTGTCACACAGGGGCTGCCCCTGCACCAGGCAGTGGGAGAAGTGTCCAAAGCGACCTGCATGATAATTCTGTGCATTATTTGCTTTGCATTAAGCTTGGTGGCTCCAATTAGCTTCTGGACCTCATTGTGTTTAGCATTTTTTCCAAACACATAGGAAAATCCGTGCTCTGAAATTTTTATCTAAGAGTATTTGGGTTTTCTTCTCATGTTTATATGTACTTATTTTTGGGCTTGTAGGGGGTTTTCAATTCTCATTTCATCTGTCAGGAACAATATTTTGTCATATCTATAGCAGAACTGAGAAGATCACTTTTCCAAAAGGTGGGGCTGTTTAGATATTTGCCTCACACTTACGGTTTGATTTCCCATTTCCCTGCTAACTAGTGTTTTTTTTAAATGCCATGCTGTAAAGGAAGGCTGGGCTTCTAAGGCTATTTTAACTTTTATCCTTGATAGCTTTCATTTCCCAATACGTGGTAACTTGCAGGATTGGGCCCATGCTGTAGAATTTACACAAAAAGCTCTATGAGATTTGCTGGGCACAATTGTGAAAACTGTTCAGTATATCCTGTTTTCTAAATGTCAGCTTTTTTTTGCTTTTTTTTTCTCTTTCATAGTGGGTGGGCTGACTAAACAGAGACTTTTTTACATGGTACTTTGCTGTTTTCTAAACAGAGCAGCTATGTATGCTATCTAGTTTATATACAGCTTCTTTTTTTTCCTTTTTTATTTTTTTAAAAGCAGGGTGCCCTTATAAATATGTTGGATTTAAAAGAAGCTAGTCCTACAGAAAGTGCTTTGTTTCTAGTATCTAAAACTTCTCTTGATTTTTTTTTTTTTTTTCCCTTCATATTTTATTCGTTGCTTTGCTGTGTGCCACTTTCTGTGTGTTTTGAAATAATTATGCGTAGGTCCTACAGTACAATAAGGCTAATGTTTGCAAGAGTTTTTGTTCTGACATATAGAATGGAATGGAGCTAATCAAAACCTAAGCGTGGACTTGCACCCACTGCAGCTTCTAAGATACATATTAAACATGATTTTGGGCCTTACGACAGCATATGGCTTTAAAGCATTTAAAAAAACCATTCCAAATTAGGAAAATTAGAACAAAGAGCTATTCTAAAATAAATAATTAGTATACTTTAAATATATCAGCACATAAATACTTCTTGGATAACTCTGCCACTTTTGGGCTTGCTGGAGAGTCAAAGGAAGGCACTCTTTTGCTGCAATTAATGCCTCTAAATGGACCATATACAAAATGATTACCCTAAATAAGCTGCGTAGCTGCCGCCTGGATAATCCTGCAGGCAGCATATCAGATCAGGTTTGAGGTACTGTGTGGCAGAATTCATAGTGGAATTAAAGGCTTTTCTGAGCAAAACTGGTTCCCAGCCAGGGCAGCCCTCACAAGCACTAGGAAAGTCACCTGAAAGTGGCCATTGGGGATGTTGCCCAATCTTTTTTCACTCTAAATCTGAAAATGGGTTTCTCTGGATCTGTTGGGAGCAGGTCTGTGTGTGCTGAGAACTGATAGAGTGTGTGCTGAGATTCCTTCCTACAGCTCTGCCGATGTAGCTTTATCTTTATTTCCATGTTACTCTTTTTCTTTGTAGTTTCTTCTGGTTTGATTTTTTTTTTTCTTGATTATTTTTTGCCTTTTTTAGTATCTGTCCATTCCTGGCAAGACTGAACTCCTTTTTCTAGACTTCAGCTGTGCCCTTACCACATAAAGGTTCTTGACTATGATATTTGATTTGATAATGCCTGTTGAGTGACATCTTAAAGTTGCAGGCAGTGATAACCAAGCAGCTAGCCAGTTAAAAAATTCATCTTAGGTTTACTTTGGAAATGATTACTTAGGGCTGCATCAGCTTTCTGTTTTGTTGCATAGTACATTGCTGTTTCTGTGTTTTACAAAGTGTTCTATGAGAATGTGCACTACTCTTACATTAAACCTGGTCTTGATCCTATGACAATGTCGTTGTTCTGGCCTTGATCCCAAGTAACAGTTAACATTAGGCGAATAAAGAGTTTCTGTGGCTTAATGGTACAAGTCTCATATTGAAAGTTCTGTTTCTTTGATGGAAAAATGTTTATCCAGAAAGATGCTTTGGAGAGAAATTTTTTATTCAGTATGATTCAGTTTGATCAGTCATTTTTGAGGGAGATGATCTTTGATGCTTTATTTGGTTATTTGCACTACCACAGAAGTATTCCTGAGGAGCAACTGAATTTTAAACCAAGGGGAGCAAAAGGCAGCCTGTTACGTTGGCTTCCCAGGTTCCACAGGTTCCACTGCCCACAAAACAGCATCACTCCATGGGGAAGTAGGACGTTCTAGCATTCCTTGGGACGTGTGGGAAATGGCGTGTGTGTTTACATGGCCGTGGTTTCACCTTACACAGGGACCACCAGGTTTTAATGACACACTTGGCCACAGGAGGTTCAAGCCACTGACCACTGTGTTTATTCCAATGAGCCAACCCGTTGGCACTGGGAAATCTTTTACCCCAGTTTACACCACGACGTGAAAATAAGACAACACATTTCTTGTCTATAGTCACATTTTCCAATACTGCCACTGGGGATTCCTAGGGAAGGCTTTTTTTTTTAATCCCCCCCCGCCATGCGCTACCTGTTAAAGGGAAATACCATGGAAGGTGTTTTGTTAGAAGGATGTAGGACTGTGTCAGTGTGCAAAAATGAATTTAGGCAGCACATCTTTAAAGAAACTTCTAGAGTGTGAGGTGAAAACAGTCCAGCTCCCCATGATGTCCTGTTTCTAATGAATGCTTTGTTGGACATCAGATTCTTGCTTTTCAAAGTAAATAAGGCTGGATGCTGGAATTTTCTTCAGAAACCTCATGACTGTTAAGACTGTTCGGGGGGGAGGGAGTGGGAACAAAAATTGTAATGGAACAGAACTATTAATTTTAAAGTATTCTCCATTAACCTTTTTCTAATCCATTCTTAAAATGACTGGGGAGAGAGAGGAAAGCCAGATGTCCCAGCATTTTCTTCTCTTTACAAAGAATATAGGTCCCCTCTGGTACTGATGAATAGTGATGGTTGTTTCCTTTGGCAATACTGATGACTGACAAAATTCTGATGTAAAGGAGGGATTAGATGGAGGTAAATTATGTGGGGCTAGTAATGAAATGGTGTGTTATTAAAGTGTAGAAAATGTTCTTATGGAACTGGTTTAAGTCTGGATATGTCTTGTACTAGAATTATAAAGCTTAATCTGTTCTTGATTAAGTCAACTAACTGAAATATCTAGTCGGAGGCATATGTATATTTGTTATTGAAGTCAACCCTGAAAACTTGTTGTGGGATTGGTGAAAGCCTGGTTGTCTTTGGTTTGGACCTTTTAACCATGCTTACCACAAGCTACCCAAAATATAAAGAGCCTCCTATCTACTCAGGCCTTTTCTGATGTTATAAAATATAGACTGTTTGGCCGGGTGACATGATGGAAGTGCCCTCCTACTCTCCTATATTGTGAAGTAATGGCATGATTCATTTAAATGCTTCACAGGTTGTTGTTCATAATTACTTGTTTTAAGAAGTTTGCAAGGTTTTCCTTTCCAGGGTCTAGTTGTTTTAGACATCTCCACAGAAGTGAGGCTTTAGTTTTTATAGTGTGTTATTAAATTTGTTTCTCTTGACTATCATTCTTCCTCACCTCGTGTTTTGACCACTAAGAATACATACTGCCTACATACTGCACGTATTTATTTTCTTTCTCGGTGTATCACCAACAATGATTGAAATATAGGCTGCACCCACAAACATAGAAGTATTCACTGAAGTTCTTCTATTGACAAGAAACTGTTTGGTTTTTTTTTTTTTTACCTTTAGCACCTCCTTTCTATCTGTGGTTCTGCAGTGCTAGAAAAATGAGAAAGCTTAAGGAGGTCTGCACCTACACTTTGTAGCACAAATTAAATAGTCACTACATGAGTTATTAGGCAATCTCCAGTCCCACTGGAGTTGCATTTAGTAATGAGACATTTCTTGAGAAGTGCAGTGAGGACTAATTACCATTTGCTATATTGAACTTGTAAAGAATAAAGGCCCTAATTCAACACTATTTAAGCATGTGACCAGCTCCAAGCACATCTGCTTTACTTCCATAGGAATCAATGGAATTTAACCATGTGCCTAAAGTTAAACCTGTACTAAATCACTTTTCTGAGTACAAACAAACTGCTGATTTAGAGCTTATAAAAGCTATCTCTTTTTCCCGGAGTTCCACAGAGCAAATTCTAATCAGACTGAATGAAAGTTCTCTTTTTTTAAGAAGTAATGTTCCATTTTATTTTCAAAATAGCTTTAGTTTATTTGATCAATATCTCTTTAATGCCCATGTTTTCTCATAGGAAATGTCTTCCATCTATTTAAAAAACAATTCATAACTATTTGAAAAGCAAGAGAGTGAGTCATATAGCTTGTCCAAACCATCACAGGTTGTCATTTGTACGCAAGGAAGTATTTCAGGTTATACTAAAAATAAAATTATGAAAGGGAGATTGGCAGGAAAGTGCCTTCTTGTGATTCATACTCAGAGAGATTGGCATTTAATTAAAATATTCTAAAAAATAAGTAATCTGATAAATGGTTAAAGAAAAATGGTAATCTGTAATTTTTATTAGCTCCTGCTTTTCTGTCCAAAAAGACTTTGAGACATGAATCGATCATCCGTGGTGTCAATGATATTCAGTATGTCCTTAATTCTTTAAATATTTGTATTTCATGAATAGTTGTTATGCAGAACTCTGGATAATTACTCAGAAGAGATAACAGCAAAACCTGAGAGACTGATGGCAGTAAGATTCTTGCTTAAAAAGGGGTCTTGTGAGATCAGTGCTATTGTCAGAAACCTGTTTTGGTGAAAGCAAAGGTGGGAAACTTTTATAAGGGAGACAGTCAAATCTAACAGAAACTTCTCCAAGTGAGCTACATCCTGTCATTCTACATAGCAGCAGTAACTATTTTACCAAGAACAGGCAAAATCCTTCTGAGCTGAATTCCACTATGTAGAAAGTATAAAGATTTGGTTAGCAGTTGGAATCTCTGATATCCCAGCACTTTGCAGGCTTCAACAAAGACGTACAAGTAGTAGAAATTTCTGCAAGAGCAAATACAGCATTTCTTTTCTCCAGATGTTAATCCATCCCAACAAAATGGGAAATCTGGAAATGATCAATCTTCTTTGTGAGAACTCTAGTAAACATATAGCAGCTTCATTTCCAGATGGTGAAATCCACGTGCACCAGGCTTTCCACCAAGCACTCAGAATCACCTGAATGAGGCTCTGTGTGCTCACTCTGTTGCCTTCCTGCCCCTGCACACATCCCCCCTTCACTTCTGTGTCTGTTCAAAGAAGGTCTTACTTGCAATCAGCCATACCCAAAATGTGAATTCATTGACCACCATCTTATGTCATGTTTTACCTGCAGTGTTGTGCACGTGATGAATTATGGCCTAACCAGTTAACTCTGTGGTGTAGCTCAGACAGTGGCAACTAATTCCAGGAACCATTTTTAACCCCAAAATCGCTTTATCCCTCCTGCTTTTTCCAGTCATTAATTCTTAAACATCTGCAGTGGTTACCTGTGCAGTGACATATAGAATAACTGGGGAGTACAGGAATAGTGGATTATGGATTTACTCTTCTTTGGCACAGCCCCACAAATCCATAAGGACAGGGAAATATGACAGAAGTGGATAGAGCAAAGGGGATTCGGAACCACTTCTCAAAAGGATGTTCCACCTTTTACCTATGCTCTGAAAGTTGACTGCAATAATGGTCAATAAAATGGTCAATGGTCAATAAAATGGTGTTTAATTAGAATTAAATTAAGTAGCATTGAAGTAGTATGTTTCGAATATCATCTGAAGTCTACTACCAGTACCAATACTCATGTTTAAAATTCTTCATTTGTGTTAACTAGTACTTTGTTTAATGTCTTTGAAAAAATCAATTGCATTTTAAAGTACTTTTTCATTCCTGCTGTGTGGTATAAACTGCCCAATGAGATTGTTTCTGCCCAACAAAGTTATCAGTCTATATAGACAAGCTACAGAGTACAGAGAAAGTATCATTATTGCCATTTTACAGCTTGGGCAAACCTGAATTCAAACATGTGAGAGCTCTGTCTAGAATGCAAAACTGCAGTGAGTTTGGCAGGTTCATTAGCTAGCACATTTTAATAAAATCTGGTTTTAGTCATCTTTTGATAACCAGAATGTACAAACAGATTAGTATTTAAAAACAGGCTGTGGTCTGTAATATAGTTACTGTTTTGTGAGAAGTGGTCACTTCCATTTTCTTAGAGCTGCAATTTACTGTCACTGCAGTATGGGTATGTTTTCAGCTAGTACTGATATATTTGTCTGTATTGTTAATTATATGTAATACTGATTTTTGCAGTTGAGATTTTTGTAAGAGCATATATTCTGTGTCTACATTTGAACTACTATCCTTTGACCAATGGGAATATACTAGAAAAGGTATGAAAATTATAGCACAGCTGCTCAATTTAGTGCAGTGTGTTTAATTTAGTAAATTAAATTTAGGTGATCAATATACATCGAGAAAATCAAATTAAATAGATTTGCCTGATACTTGTATTGCACTGGTTAGAGGAGTTTAACAGATGCACTCATTTTTTAGGAATGCTGTCTATTATACTCAAGAGCTTATTGAGAGATGAACAGCTATACAATTCTGAAGCATTTAGATTCTATACTATGCATACTACACTATACAATTCTGAGTGACTTAAAAAAAATCATTTGTAACCTTGGTTCTTTAGAGCAACAGGAAGACTTGGGAGCCAGATTTCTGTTATTTTTTTAAGGAGTCCTCGGTTCATAAATGCCCATGATTTTTTAAAATATAGACACTAAAGAAGGATTTACTAATGGCTCCCAGAAGAAGACACTAAGTTGCAGTTGCAATGATTTTTTTCCAGATTACAATTCTTCTGACACACAGCTGTTCACAACTTGCTAGGAAAGTTTCTTGTCCTCTTGGTTAAGGAGTTGTCTTCTTCCAAATGTAGTTTTGATGAAAAGTCATAACTCGAGTTGAAATAATTCTTCAAATAGCCTTACCCAAATCTGTGAAGTATTTTGGATGTGACTGTCAAGGTCTTTCATTTGTCTTTGTGTTCAACAGAAAGCCAGTGAACAGAGAAGCATACTGGGTGAGGTGTCAGATATGTTTTTATTATCTTCTAGCACAGCAGTTTCAGTGACAATAGCTGAGATCAGTGCCTGAGAATTTTGCCCTCTCCCCATGCATTTTCTGTTCAGAACAGTCCCTACCCTGAAGATCCTGTAACGAAAAAAGGAAAAGGGGATCATATAATGTACAAAGGAGAAACTGGGATTAAATTATTTTCCACAGGCCATAAACAAGTGAGGGAAGATATTCTATTCCTCACGGAGGTGGTTTTCCAACAGCAAAGTTTAAGTGCATCGCTGGGCAGCAGACAGGAATTTCCAACACCGGACATTTTTCATCTACATCTATTTTTCAGACTAACACATGATGAAATCATTAGTCCCTGTGGATCGATGGGTATGCTGCCACTGATTTAAGTGGAACCAAGATTTCTATCTAGAATTGTTAGTCTTATCCAAGCTTTTAAAATAGAAGTGTCTGCTTTAACAAAAAATTGGGTTCCTTACTCAAACATTCTCCTTTCCTTCCTGCATTTGCACGTTAGGACAAATGATTGATTTTTACAGAAGAGGCATCTGCAGCCAGCCAGTTGCACTGATAGGTGACTTAGTTTTTAATGGCCTGAAGCCTCTCAGTAAAGCAGCCTCAGCCAGAAAGTTGCAGAATCATGAAGGTTCAGTGCAACTTTCCAGTAAGGTTATACTTTCACTACTAGTTTATTTTCTGCTTGGTGGAACACAACAGTAAGTCTAGGGTAGTGGGGGAGTTTGTTGGGTTTTTTTTTTTTAGTAAAAAATATAGCAAGTCAATAATATCATGGAATAAGTAATGTTTTCCTTCAATATGTCTGTCAAGTGAAATGAGTGATACTTTACCGGCAGTTTAGCTGCGTAACTGCTAGGACAGGATCAGTGTCTTGTGCTTTAAAAATAAACTTCTTTGCTCTGAGTCAACATCTGTTTTGCCTTGGCCTTCATTTAGCAGCAGGAGACCATTATCCTGTGATGACTTTCTATTCCACTGACATCTCATCTGGTGCACCGATATTCTTAGTATTTTACTCCCCTGCTGTGCCCCTTCCCCTCAGCCACACACACACAAACACTCTTTATCTCAGCCTGTAGAATGCTGTGTTCTGCTGTTTCTATGAATAGGAGTTTGCACATAATGTAATCAATCAGTTGCTTCTACGAAAAGTGTGTCCTTCCAATTAAATTCTCGCATCCCAATAACACAAGCAACGGTCTTGGATAGGTGCCTAAAATCAGGAACATTTATCTAAACTGCCCTGACATTCAAAATCTAAGGTGGGGGACTAGACCATCTGAGAAGGCAATCTTGCAAAAGTTCTGGCCTTTCAGATCTGGTCTGATTATTGCTAGGGTTAGAAAAATGGAAAATAATAATGAAATAAACTGACTAAAATTTTACAAAGACTTTGCTTGTTTTAGTTTTAGGGCAAATATTTGGAATCCAGCTGGTTTCCCCAGACTTGCATGAGACAAATTATTATTCAGGTTCACTAAATCTGTTAAGTTTATTGTTTTGGGACAGTTAATTCCTAATGCTATGTCCTTTACTGTGAGAGAATACATCAAAGTGGGAAGTTTTTCACTTGATACCACAGGGTTTTTTTTCTCCAGAAGGGAAAAGAGAAGGACATAAAATCAAAATGTAGCAATGCTTGTATTGGAGCATTCCAGAAGCCTATTTAAACCAAGATGTCAACAAGAAGATGCTGAGGGTTGTGTGATTCTACAGCTTTCCTGCTTTTACGATGGTGCAAGGACTAGATGAACCCTGGGGGCAGGGCAGGGAGGGAAATTGCTGTTATGGTTTGCAGAGCTTCTGGAAGCACTCAGTGCCTAATGGGGTGAGAAGTTTCCTTCTCCTGTGTCTTTTTCCCTGTCTCCTACACAGCCATGCATGTCCACACATGCACTAATGTAATGGAGGACCATTATGTGATGGGACCATGGGCATGCTTTAAGTTGGTTTTTTGGATGCACCCAGAAAGCCCTCTGGATGAGTCAATCAAATTCATCCCATTTCCCTGTATGTCCTTTTGAAATGCCTGCAGTGAGTACCAAAGCCAAAACCTATCCTTCAGTATTATTATTTTAAATCTAAGTAGGACTAAAAGAGGATGTGTTATATGATGGGTTTACAGGCATGGTTCGAACCTGTCACCAGCAGCAAATTACATCTCTCACATTAAAATAGAACCTTCTCGGTACTGTTTATTATACCTGAGTGTAAGCTGATTGTGATGGACCATGATTGTCAACTGATGCAAGGAAGCAAGACAAAGATGGCTTTGTTCAGTTTTCTTTTTTCCTGTGAGAAGTTTAAGCTAATGTGTCTGTATGTGGCCAACTGAAAACCTCCTCCATTTACTTTTTCTTTCTGAACGTATGATCCGTACATTTTCTTTTCTATCCTACCATCTTTAAGGAATGACTGTGGGAACTCACAAGATAAAGCTGCTATTGCTGCCTACTGCTTCAGATTATGTAGTGCACACTGCAGAACCACTGTGTGTATTTTTCTTGTTCATGGGTTGTTTCACTGCCTCATACCTAAACAGCTAGAATGAACTGGAATTCAGGGTTAGTAACTTATTCTAGGTGAAGTTAACCTACAAGTCTTTACAATAATTTGGACTAGTTTCCTTTGAAACAACATTTTCCTAGTTCAGCTTTTTGACTATATTGTAGCTTCCTACTTTTCATCTGTTGCCAATTGTAGTTGATGCTTTTGTGAAGGCAATTAAGATGGGAAAGGGGGAAAAGAGTACAGACTTTCTCACAAATGTGTCCTGGATTTGTTTGAAATGTTTCCAGAAGTGGTATTTTCATCTCGTACTTGAGTAACTTCTAGTTCAGGATGCTTGCAGTCATGTAATGGTGCATTGTCCGCCACGTTAAGCGACCACATCCGGAGGAAGATCGCCCTATATCATCCCCTTTTATGCTCCACCTTGGGGTAGGTGTACATGGTATCTCTTGAGATACAGGAAAAACTGTTGAAAGATGCTGATTTGTGTTTGAAGACAACTGAAACAATTGAATCAAAGGCTATGTTGGAACTCCATATGGAATGCCCTAATTTTTGAATAATTTGGAAAGCATGCCAATCAAAGTATTATTTCTGTTAGTTCTCACTTCTTTACCATGAGAGGAAGACAGAGTAATGTGACAGTGGGAAAATAATACTCATATTTTGGGCTATTTTCCATGTTGTCTTACAGTTCACTGCCGTGCTGAAGAACACTAATTTTCTGAGCTTAACCTACGTTTTTCAGAGAGGTGGGCTTCTTGAATTGAGCTTGGGATGAGGTTCTAATGCTTACTACTCTGTCATCTGATTCATAAGGCTCCCGGCTTTGCACCTCTACTGGAGTTTTCCATGCAAATACAGTTTCAAGCATTGGAAAAGAATATGTGGCAAGTATTTGATTCAGGACACAGCAAAGAACTGCACATGAGTAGATCTAATGTATTTGAGAAGCAACTTTTTACCCTCAAATATTTATGTGTTAGTATCTTTCATTAAGTACATGAGTTTATACTGTTCTTAAAAAAAAGTAAGATTTAATATAACTTTTGATATATTCATTATCCATGGGTGTGTCTAGTCTTTCCCTTTTTTAATTCCCTGAGAATGCAGTTATTTCTAATTAAGCAACTTTGCTGTGTAAGGAAGAGGACATCTTGAAAAGCTCCAGCAATGGTATTTTTCTTTCAAAGTTGGGAGGGGACAATCAACATCAGAAATGTTAAAAATGCCAAATTTGTGAATCCTTAATTTTAAAATATGTCTGCATTGAAAAGGTGTATTTATGGACCACACAGTTCAAGGGATCAGGCCAGTAAGGTTCAGGGTCCCGTAGCCACAGGATGCCTTGTCAGGTGTGTTTCAATAGCTCTGTTCATGCCTTTGACCTTGATTTTGGGAATGATGCAATCCTTGCCAAAACAATAAGGCACTGGATACCCATTATTGTTGTTTGAATGCTCCAGTGAGGCTATGTTGCTCTCCAAACAGGTAGTAAGCCTTCAAGTGTGGAAGGTGAGAAAGCCAGAAATATTCACAACCCTGCAGTCTTTCCTGACGTGCTTTTTAAGCATAGTCATTGCATCTTACAGTTATATAACTGTAACTTCCAGTCACAAACTTTAAAGGTATTATTGTGTACTTAATTCTATGTAATAGTCTAACATATATTAATGGCGAAATTTTCTTCTCTCTGGAAATGCGAGTCATGTTCATTATTTAGAGTGTGAATGGTGAGGTAAACCAAATACCACCTAAAGCACTTTGTGGTTTTATTCAAATGGCTGTTTGTAAATACTTCTTGCAAAGGGTTTCTTTACCCTGTATTTGCTCAGCATTAATCCTTGAAAAAAAAAATCTTGTGTGGTCAATGAAGACATTCAGTAGAAAATTGATCTGCTGAAGTACTTCTCTCAGAATGAAATTTGCTTATATGACATGCTTCTTTAAACTCTTTTTCCTTAAAATTGTACAAACCCCATATGTAATCTATATATACAGCTTCTCTACTATCTTCCATGCTCTTATTTATCTGCCTAGTTCCTTTTCTCTGTCCATTTTTGCCCACATGTTTTTTTCCATGCTGCTGGTTGAACATAGGATATCAGCTAATTCATGTGCCGTTCCTGCGCCTTAGCTCAGCTGACTACGTAACAAGCGTTGAAAAACGTATTTTCCCAGTATTTTCCAGCACAGATTCTTTTCCAATGTTGACAGTATGCTAAAGGATGTGTGTAAGCAACAGCTCTGCTGGGACATTTAATGTCCTGTCTGGCTACAGCTCTGTCACACACACAGACGCACACACACGCGGCCAGCAATCACTCACAGAAGTTTTAGTCTTCTTCAGCAGTCGTCCTTTGATGCGTCTGGAATGCAAAGGATTCATTTCTAGTCCACACAAGATATATTGCAGAGTATATAGATGTACGGAAATCGGAGCTTAGCTGTTTTTCGGGACTGCCAAAGTTTCACTGTAAACACGACTTCAAACAGAGCTGCTTTCTCTAGACTTAGGTTTATCCTGAAATTCGCAGCTTGTTTTCATTGTGAGTGTGCTTGTGGGAAAAGTCTGTTATACTGTAGATAATTTGCACCGCTGCCCAGAAATCGCTGCTGTACAGCTCGGTACAAGAAGGCTGTTTGGGCAACACAGGCTGTTCTCTCTGGATTTTATTTGAATATGTTGGCACTGGAATCAAGCCTGGAAGGTAAACTTGATGGTTGGTGTTATAAAGGCCTGTTCCTGCTTTTGCTGAGGTTGCAACTGAGTAGCTGTAGTAGTCTATAAACTATTGAAACCTTTAGCAGTTCCAACTCCTGGATCCCGGTGTTTGCTACACTAAGAGTTCTTCCCAGTGTAGGAACAGCAGCATTCTTCCAGACCCTGGGCTGCCATGTCATTTGCTTGAAGCCGCCTGTGTTTGTGGAAGTTGTGCCACTGTCGCTCAGCACCACAAATCTTTGCTCAAAAAGCCCTTCTTTCACCTAAATTTCTCTCTTGTTTGTCACGCTGCGTTTTTCACTGAGACTCAAGTCAAGACAATCCTTTCAACAGCTTGAATTCTTTGCCTTTTTGCACAAAGGGTAAACATGGACAGCAGGCTGAAAATAGTTTTGGATTGATATGCCAAATACACCTGAATTCCAGGGAGCTCAGAATCTTCTTCTGATTCATTAACGAGCATCATTAATCTTGATAGACCCTCTAATGGACATAGTAATACTTGTGTTTTGTCCAATCCTATTACTCAGATAGCTGCCAACAGTCAGACAGTACTGTGTTATCCTAGAATTAACAGATAAATCTTCTCCATGCGCTAATGCCTAAGTAGTTGGAGTTTTAACAGAACAGTTAATGTGACAAGTCTTATGATGTTAATTGGGGCAGAAAATGAAATATTTCTACTTGGTAGAAAAGAACAAATATCCCAACTTAAGATACAGACAAATTTCTGGCTTGCCAGCAACTTAAAAAGAAATGCATATAGTCATCTTTACTGTTGTGTGTGTCTAAGCTTGCAGTGTGCAAGTTGTCAAAACTGTTTTTCTCAGCATAGTCTTTAAAGGGCAGAAAATAATAATTACAAAGAAATATTTTTGCCTCACACAGTATTAATTTATCTGAGTGGCTTACACATACATTGGATGATCTGTTGTTCTTCTAAAAAGAATCTGTGGTTCTAAAAATGATCCTTCTTGCTCAACCATGGATTTGAATTCCTTGCCCAAATATGCATGTGAATGTCAGAACATAAAGTGCATTCATGTAGCATGTAATTTTCTGTTGATGAGCAGTGACGACTCCACAGTAAAAATCTATATGTAACATTTTTTAATATACATGCGCCTTTGTAAATTTCTTTTAACTATGAATTCTTTTAAATGAAACAAGAAAACATTTTGCTTTTAAGCTAAGCAATCTTCAGAACTGGAGGTGCTGATAGAGTAATTATGTTTATTCTTCCAGTTTCACAATTTCTGTCTTATAAACATTGTTTTGCATTATTGGGCTCCACGTTTCCCCTTCTCATCTGATGTTTTACAAATATTTTTCTAATTGCTTGAGACAGTGTGGTCCAATAAAATTACATCGACTTTCTGCTGAACTTGTTTGTCTGATCCGCTGCCAAAAGTTGTAGGCAGCTAGGCAGAACGCTTGGTCTCACTTTCTTTCACTCCCCCTCCTCTAAGGCAATGCTTTCAGTCAGCCCTCTACCCTTAAAAGAACATGCATGTGAAGACATAGGGTTGTGAACCATGCATTTTACACTTCTAAGCCATTCAAATGCTTCAGCAAGGCACTACATCTTAGCAGATTTTTAGGACTGAAACAGAATCTGTTTCTCTCTGTACATTGTTATGTGATGAAGTTGATTGAGATAAATCATACATTGTATTTTAAAGCAGAAGTACTCCTTTTGGCTCTGTGCCCATTCATGCTTCAACTATCTCAGCCTCTATTCAGTATTTCTTCATCTGATAAAGGACAAATTACAGTTAGAAGTGTCCAGAGAGTGAGGTACTGTACTGCCTTATCACCCTGAGAGCCCACATAAAGAAGGTACAAAGGGATATAACAGCTGACATACATGGCTGTAAAGTGTTCTATATTTTTACAGTGACAGGGATACTCAGAGGAGAAGTGCAGTCCTGTGGTTCTGAGTGTCTGAAAGAGCTAACAGAACAATGAACTATTATTCTTGAGTCTTGATAACTGAGTGCCTTACAATGAGGGATGAATTGTAACTAGCTGTGAACTGAAAATAGACCCTTCCCTTTCAGTGTCATGAACATGTTGCTGTTTATGATCAGTTTGGCAGACACTTTCTTCATGACATTACATCTCTTCTGTGTTTTTTGCTCTCATATAATGAGATGAGTCTGTAATTTCTTTCCTTACAGTATATAGATTTGTTGGGTTTTCTTTTAAAACAACCACATGTACATCCGCACCTCATTTCAGGTGCATTTTTGAATGTTTGCTTACCATGTGCCACATTTTTTGTGATACAACTTGATCAGGTCCGACATCTCCTAAAATAACTGGCTGCTTGATTTTTGGAATCATTTTTTAAAGTACCTTGAGGAAGAAAAACAAAGCAAATAGTGCTGGTTTGCCACAGTGGAACAGATACGGTATGTGATCAGTTAGCTGCAGTCCTCAGATAAACACAGACAGACAAGCTAGCAAGCATCTACAGAAACCACATTATTGTCCCACTTAGACTTCTGGCCTCATGTTTGTTAAGTGATCTCTAGAGTCTGAAAAGCAAAACAAAAATTTTCAAGTACAGAGAGCTGAATTTGATACTATTTGATATTAGGCATCTACAGTTCTTTTAATCTTCAGCATAAGCAATTTTTTAAGTTGTCTTGCTCTCCAGTTAGTTAATAAATACATGGGCTGTATAATGGATGGTATTTATCAGTGCAACCTCATTTAATTTTTTAAGAGCTGCATAAAGCATAAACATAGTATCTCTGGCTTGGGCAAATTACTTGACATCCTTAGTAACATAAGAATACCTAATAGTAATTTCAGAGAGAGTTTGTTGAAGCCTCCAGATGTCAGGGGCTATGGAAGTGTAAAGTATTATTACAGATGTTTCTCGTAATAATAATACATCTGATAGCAGGGCAGAAAAAGGAATTAAGGGCCAAGTACTTCAGTCATTAACTGAGCTGAACTCCCACTAAGGTCTATGTGAGTTTTGTTCAAATAAGGATTACAGAATTCAAATGTAAGTAATTATTTCCAACATGGAATGATTTATACTGCTTTTCCAGCCTTGTCTTTCTAGAATCTTGAAAACAGAGTCAGAATATATTGACTCACTGTACACAGAAGGAAAGCTTGCCAGCGCAGGGCTTGGTAGCACGAGGAAAGTTTGACTCAGCTGTAGATACACAAAATCAAACGGGGTGACTTATGTCTGCAGAGCAACCAGAAGTGTGCCTGCGGCAGAAACAGTCATACCCACAGCCCCGTGGGGTTACAGAGAAACCCTGTGCTGGAATCCTGGCTGCTGCATTCACAGGGCTCCTGACAAGGTGGGGGCTCCAGCTCAGGAGTGCCAGGAGGCACCAGTGTCACACCTCTGGCCACAGCACGGGCTCAGCGATCCTTAAAGACGCCCCAAAGAACCGATGGGGAGAGAAGCTGCCATCCCACTTGATGGAGAGGTTTTCACTGAGAGCTTTCTTTTTAGGCTGCAAGCTCTAGGTTGTTTGTTTGGGTTTTTTTAAAGATGTTTATGAAATAAGTAGCTTTAAATAGCCTATGTGCTTGTGGGAAACCACCACTGATAACTGCTTTGTTGCAAAGAGCAGGTACTGTAGCACTGCACAGTAAGATGCAATTTGGTTCTGCAGTATGGACAGCTCTGACCTTGTTCAAATGATGTTCCTGAAATTCTGATCAAATGCAGATGTTTAGAGTTGGTCTGAAACTCTTAAAATACAATTAGGGACATATTCACTGTAGAACTTGTAAGTGTGCCATCTTTCTTGAGCAACCAAATCCTGCAAAATCCTGTTCTTTCTTCTACTACACAAGTAGAAAGTTGCTGTGGATGTGGTGCACAAGTCTTCTGAAACACTGGTGCGAGATGATAGGTGGAACATTATTTTTTGGCAGCCTTGAACTTTTTGAAAGCCTCCATATTCCTCCACATCTGTGTCTGGGACACAAAATTGTAGTTGTTTAGTGCTGGTATATCTGTTTATACACATGGAGAACAAAAAGAGGACTGGCATAAACAAAATGTCATATACATTCAAATTTTGATTACAATAAAATAATCATTCTGACATCATCACGAAAACCGAGTGCCAAAAATAGTAATCTGCCAGCTCATGAAGGGCAAGCCTCAAATTTCTGTGGTTTGGTTCATTTAAGCACTAAGAAATTTAAGCACGTTCATAAAACTACTCAGATCCAGGCTCTGTTCCTACTTCTTTGCCGAGTGGTAGAGGCTTAAATCATCATGTTTCTTTCTGTCCCCCAGTAGCTCCAGTTCAGGTATCCTGTGCAGGATTCACCTTGGTTAACTGGACATCAGCAGTATAGGACCACTGTAAGAACTAGTCATTAAACTTCCTCAAGTCAGTGAAAAAACATGAGGCATTTCTTAACTGTGATTCATCAAGTCTGTGTAGCCTTGGAATGAGATGTCTCATGCCTTAATAGTACTGATTTTTCTCCCCAGGCTTAGGAGGGATTCTTGAGCTGTCTCAGATGTGACAGTCTAGGTCCCACTCATCTGCTGTCTGTCTGTCAATACTCTCAGATTCAGCAGTCAAATAGTTGAGTTTCTCTCAATTTTGCCTTGAAATTATTGCTGTTACTGTGGTGATCAGCAACAGTCAAGCAACTTGAAATTTAACATTACTGCTGGAATATTTTTTTCCCTAATGTTCTAATAAATATTTAATGACATTTTGAATTTTTATTCTTTTCCACTCTAACTACTCCGTGCCCTATATCATTCAGAGTAAGAAAATAAATTGCCTAGCATTGTGATATTGCTGGTTTTGACAGATATATAAATAAATACATTGTTTTGTATATTCAGATATTTATTATATCAGATATTAATGCCTTATATGCTTTACTAGTTAAATAGATGAAGATATTTGCCTGATCAACTCGAAGGCATTTTTGCCCAAATAGTAGGATTTGCACTGTTACTTTTTGGAGGTAATGTGCTCAAAAGCAAGCCAGCAGAGACTTGAAAATTAACGGGAATTGTCCTGCAAGTTGGGGGATTCTTAATGATCAAAACTTCAAAGTACTTTGAAACAAGTCTCAATTCCCCAATAATGTTATGGTATAAGTCAGATGACAAAACCAAAGAGAGGTACTTGGTTGTTTCATGAGGAGTGCTGAAAGAAGCTGTCATTAGTTCAAGAATGGCAAAATTACCCAGAACACAGAATCCGAGCAGAACATGCCATGTCTGAATTACTTCATGGGTTTTGCTAAATGCAAAATATTTCACAATGCAAGTGTGAAATGTGAAGCTAGAATACTGATAGCCGTGATGTTTGATAATATTTGTGTAAAGAAAGTGGTAGTATTTAGGGAAGGTTTGATATGGGAGAGCAGAAGTAGAGCTCTTCACTGAAGAAACATCTGGAAATTTCAGCTACTTTCATGAGAAATTCTGGCAACCCTAAAGAAAACACCAATCATAATCAGGTATAATAGAAAACTCAGGGGAAATTTTGGTTCCTCAACTTCCAGCAGATGAAGAATCACAATTCATCAGAGAGCTGTATGGAGTCAAGCGTGAAGATTTCTAATTGTAGATTTTGAGTGATCCAATATGTTTGTAGCATATTTTCATTTTACACATTTCCAGATTAGTTTCCTGTGTCAAATGCTCATGCTGAAAGCATTATAAACTTGTGTCTTATAAAAAAAGTATCATCATAAAATGCATATTGCCAGGCATATTAAATATTCTTGAAGGAAAGTGGTGGACCATGCATAGAAATCTGCATGACAAAGTCATTTACAATCATTAAAAGGAAGAAAGAAACCATCTTTTATCAAAACAACATTATGAAACAGGTTTTGTTAAAAAACAGCACAATACTTTAATCTCATTTCGATTTCCGTATGTAGTATCTGTAAAGTAGGCAGTTTAGCTAGGTGCTAAGGTTTCTTAAGTCAGAGAAATGGCCTCAGAGCTCTTACAATATTTAGGAATAAGGGAAATTTTTTGATAATTATTATTTTCTAATGTTAAAATTGGGTTTTCAGTGAAATACAAAGAGTTTCTTTAAGCTTTTTGAAGGCCATGTTTCAGTTTTTGGTATTTTACCAGTAGGTATGTAATTTAAGGTGAAGAGCTCACTCAGAAAATCTGGTCTTCTGTCAGACTTTTGCCCCCTGAAATAGTGCTGGTTTTAACCTGGATAGTCATTTTGCCTGTTTGTAAATGTCTGTTGACACTTTTTCTTCCGTTTTGACTTCCAAATACAGAGTCTTGTGTAACTGTGTCAGCTCTCACGTTGCCCATATTTTGTTTCCCACTGTAAATAACCTTTGCTACAAGACCATGCCACTCTTGGAGATTTGTCTGTATATCAGAAAATGTTCTCAGAGCAGATTTCACTGAGTCTTTGGGAATGTCTGTAAGCATTTTTTAAACTAATCAAATGAGGTCCTTCTTCTGCTCCCTGGCAAAGGAAGGGACCACCCCTCAGTAAGTTGTAACTGTTTTTTATATTTGGTGCAATGAAATTAAGATTAGATTCCAGACAAAACTGTTTTACTCAACAGAAATAAAACTGTGATCATTATATACAGAGAAATCTGTATTTGTAACTTGACTGGAAATCAGACTAAAGCTTTGAGTCTTCTTCAACTGGCACTTGAAAGACTGTGTATAGCTGAAATTAAATAAGAAAATGAAAGTATTTTTATTATAATTTTGTTTTATTGTTCCTCTACTGCTCACAGGACACAGAATTTGGTTGCGTTCCCTAATGCTATGGATACTAGAAAACCAGGGCTTTTTATATCTGTTTAAAAACGGTGCTCCAGTGAACCTCCTTCTCTAAAACACACAAGACCGGGTGGGAACTTGGTGGTCCATGGCAGCCTTTTCTAACTCTTGCAGGCTGTAGTGGCACTACCTTAGCTGTCACTGAACCCTTCCACAGCAGTGACACAGCCCTGCCAGTCTGAGCAGAAGGTCCTGTGAGCAGTGTTTGGGCTCTCCATTGGTTCTCTGGGGGTTTGATGCTGTAATGAAAATAAAGAAAATGCCTGCTCTGCTTTCATGGGAAATAAGATGATGAAACTGTAAGAATCCTACTGTAAATATGTAAATATCCTCGGTCTGGAGATAAAAAATGAGAAAGAAGTAATAGTTTAATTCATCCTATATTAACATGTTAAACTACATTAAAACACTGCTTTTTCCCTGACTGGCTCCCTGAGTGTACTTGCCCCATATAATTAATGTCCTGAAAAATTATATGGGTGGTCAGGGAGAGCATTTTTGATAGAATTGCTCCTGTTTATGAATTATGGTAACCATAATACATTTCTCCTAAGCTAGACTTGGTTATTTCCTGTTTCTTCTTGTATTATTATTTCCTCTGAGATGTAAAGAAATTGAAAACTTACTTTTTATATATACAGTGCTCAAGTAAAACATTTCACAAGAAATCACAGCTTTAGAATGGCTGTATATTTGTAATTTTGTCTCCCCAAATAAATTTCTAATGACTTTACATTTTTCTGCTCCTAAGAAAGTGCTTTTTCCCATGGAGAATCAGCAGAATGTGAATCTCACTCTAAGATTCATGTTTTATGGTTTCATTTTACTTTTGGGCAAGAGACTGAAACCTTCCGTGAGGACAAACTTTTTAAACTGTCATTTTCACAAAATCGTGGAATCATTTAGGTTGGAAAAGACCTCCAAGATCATCAAGTCCAACCTTCAACCAAACACCACCACAGCAACTAAACCATAGCAGTAAGTGCCATGTCCAGTCATTTCTTGAATGCCTCCAGGGATGGTGACTCCCCCACCTCCCTGGGCAGCCTGTTCCAGTGCTTAACCATCCTTTCAGTGAAAAAATTCTTTCTGATCTCCAACCTGAACCTCCCTTGGCTCAGCTTGAGGCCATTTCCTCTTGTCCTGTCACTGATTGCCTGGAACAAGAGACCGACCTCTACCTTGGCAAACCTGTTTTCAGGTAGTTTTAGGGAATGCTAATGGCTCCCCTGAGCCTCCTTTTCTCCAGACTAAACGCTCCCAGCTCCCTCAGCTGCTCCTAGTATGATTTGCTCTGTAGACCCCTCACCAGCTCCATTGCCCTTCTGTGGACTCGCTTCCGGACCTCGATGTATTTCTTGAAGTAAGGGCCCCAGAACTCTTGAACATAATTCTAGTTGCACATAGGCACAAAGGAATCAAAGCCAAACCTTGAATTCATGCTTAAGGCAGAGCTTTAAGGTGAACTCTGCAGTATTTGTCATATCTAGGAGCAGAATTTGCTAGTAAAGAACTACTAAAGATTTCCTTCTAGAATGCTCATCAAACCGCCGCAAATGCTGTAGCTGACATTTGTGACAATGTCATTTTACAGATACAGAAATACATGCCCACACACTTCACTTTCCTTGACCACGGGGAATTTATCAGGATCCCATTTCCATGCTTTCACTAGATCTTTTAAAACGAGACAAGGAAATGTACAGAAACATGCCAAGGCGTAGCCGGCTTCGTGTTCTTCAAGAGAGATAATATGTTAGCAATATAATACAGGGAATCTCTGCCACATGAACCAATAACTCAGAACACAAACCATCAGGCCCACAGGAGAAGTTTGTTTTATCTGAGCTTGGAAGAAATGGGCCTATGGAAGCAAACCAATTTACTTTCAATCCAAATGATCAGCTGAAAGGAGTCTTCAGCAAAAGACCAGAAACAGATGTTGATGCCTTTTCTCAACAACTGCAAGCCAGTCAGTTCAGTTTCCAGTTTCCTCCCTTTATGATAAAACCTCAGGTTCTCACTCAGGTCAGGCAAAGGAAAGCCTTGAAGTAATTTGACACTCCTTTGGCTTTGGGCTTTGTCCTTCCTGAAGATGCTGAAGGAGTTACCAGTCATCTTTATGTGGTATGAATTTACAGTATTTCCAGGAAATTCTCTCACTAGGAAATATTTTCTTCCTCTGCAAAAAGAACCTTTCTCCACAGAGATTTGAGAATTACATTCTATGGAGGGTAACTGTCTCTGAAACAAATGTGTCTTACGGAGGAGCTTAAACTGTATGGCATGTAATATATTACTTGGGGTTACCATGGAAGACTTTAACTTCTAGACTTCAAACCTCTCAGTCTGTATTACTGTGTTAATGCACTGGCTTTTCACCTTTTAAAAATCTGGTTAAAGCTTATTTCACTGAAAAGTGAAAATGAGTTTAGCAGGCTGGACTGACTCTGTTTTCTCTATTACACCATATAGCACAATGAGCACAACTGGCAAGGCACCAATGAAGAAAAAATTTGGAGACTAGAGCAACCTCTCCCCTTCAGAAGAAGTGCCAAACCGCACTCCTCGGTATTTAAAAGTAAGTAACAAAGGGAAGAGGTACTTGATGCAATTTCAACTGCATGAAGAGCTGAAGTTTTACTAGTGTCAGTTCATTGTCTCGATCCTCAGTTCTACAGGTCTATAACCCTTGTTATGGAGCACAGATTCCAAACAACAAAATGGCCATAGCTCTTCAAAAATTTGTCACAACTCTGGTTCTTGATGTTTTGCATAGGAAGAGACTTGCTATTTTAAAAATCTGTAGGGTAAAAAGACATTCCTTAAATCTTCCACTTGTTTTAATAACTAGGCTTTAGTTTAATGTGCTTCCAGTGAGTAATTTTAAAGCATTGGTGTCCAAAATAAATTTTAAGAATGAAACTTTTATACTAGAGAGATACTAGGAACCCATTAAATTCATAGGAAATACTGGCATATTCTTCAGTGATCTGATTCACATGTACTTCTTGTGATTCTAATCCTACAAAGAACGGCAGCGGAACAAACACAAAAATGTTTCTGTTATAATAGATTTGAATATTGGCAGAGAAAGAAATGCAGATTTTTATTAGTGTACAAAAATCTACCAAATTCTAGAATTGGTGGTATAAAATGTATGTACCATAAAACACATGGAAAAAGAATACGTTTTCATGTGTAGGTCACTAAAAACTCTGAAAAGGCAGGAAGGTATTTTTGCAAGCTCCTCCTATGAGGCACAAAGGGGTAGTTTTCTAACATCATAGAAGACCATTAGGGCATCCAGCAACAGAATCACCCCAGGTCCAGTCTGGTACTCAGTGAACTCTTCAGGGAATTTTGTTGTAGTGAACAGAGCGTATTACATTAGCAGGATGCTGCACTGATCTTTATTCCATCAAAGATGTGCAAAAGTTGCTTTAGTCTAGGAAGAAATATTTTTACTTGCTCTACTTTTGAGTCTGTGGGTGGGCCACTGAGGATCCACAATTATTTTCAGGTTTTGGATACATTTCTACAGGAGACATATCTGGTTTTCTGTCTTTATTTTGGTCAAAGAACAGTACAGTATCTGCAGCAGCTTGTAACATCTTTAGAATAGTCTTGAAGTGGCAAATGATGAGAAATGTTTTCTGCATGGTTTTTCAGGGGTGAAAAAATTTTGGCCAAATTATTTTTATTTTGTTTTTAAGGCTTCAAAGAACTTACTAAAATCGGCATCCTTCAGTTTTCTGTGTTTTCTTTTTAGTAGAAAAATGCTTACTATTTTGAAAGATTCAGAAGTAAGATAATAGTCTTTCAACACCTTTGGTTTTATCTTCCTCTGTGCTCAGTGTTCTAAGTTCAATGACTTCATTGTCACTCTTTAAGTCTTAATCGCTGCAGCTTTTGTCTGAAACAAATGCCTCATCTAGTGTATCCTTGTATTTTGAGAAGTCCTTGATGCCATATGCACAGCAACTCAAATGTATATTAATGTCCAAGTATGATATTATCATATAAATGAAGGAGGAAGGCAACAATGAAAATCTAGAAACACTGGTTTCCTGTGGAAATGAACAGAAGTCCCCTAAGGCTTTAATTCTTGGAGAAATGCTCTGGAGAAGGCAAAGCTAACCAAGCATCTCTCTGTACAGTTGGATCCCTCTGGAGTAAGTAGTAAATGACAGACAGACAGCCTGTAGCTGCATCCCTGAGCCCAAGAGGTACACAGAGACACAGACACAGAGCGCTCTGGCGGAACTGTTTTGTCTGGTGGGCTAAAATCCAGCCTAGGAGGGAATGAAGAAACTCAACACTGAAAGGAAATTAAGGAAAAGCTGTTATTTCCCAGAACTCATCTGCAAATAGGTCTTCACCAGGTCCCAGCTAGGGACTCCCTCAGAGGAGTTTTGCCAGATGGCACAGGGGAATGCAATGACTCACGGTTTTTCTCTCCCTGTTCCCAAATCTTCCCCCAGATATTCCTGGATTGTTTCTCCTTCACTATCCTCTCTGTCCTAATCACTGGGTCCTCTGCGAAAGAGCTGAAAGAAGGGCTGGGATGTTGTATTTAGTGGGAAGCCTGTCATGTGAAATGTCCTCAGCAGGGAGCTGGGGTGCTTATTAAAGAAAAGTTAGAGACGTGAAGGGGCGTAGGAGAGCAGCAGCACAAGGCTGGGATAACCAGCACTTCTCTGTCCCTACCACCGAGCAAATCTCTGGTTTGTCAAGAATTTTGTGTCCAAAGCCAATTTTTAATAGAAATTAAAATAGGTATAATGTGTTTCCAAAGAAAGCCATCCTCCCCTGCCTATGACCACTGTTGTTTACTGGAGATCTAAAATGAGCTGGCAGATAGATTTGTCATCAGCTTAGATTTCCTCTGCTAACAGAAAAAAAAAAAAAAGAAAAATATTCTCTGATGCTGTGTTGCTCTGCTTCTGTGCTTTTACTTGGCTCAAGTTGCACAAACATGGATCTTGCTCAGCAAATGGGGTTTGTAATTTTATACCTTACAAATACGTTTCTAGATGAAAACTTGCAGTTTTGGATGTTGATATAATACAGTAAACTACATAATCACTTCAGACCTGACACTGGCCATCTTCAGAACTGCGAATGTCATGCTTATTCTCTGTTCCAATATACCTTATGGGTCAGGATGGTTCTTTCAGAGAAACTGTGGGAGCCCCATCACTGGAAGTGCTCAAGGCCAGGTTGGATGGGGCTCTGAGGAACATGGTCTGCTGAAAGGTGTCCCTGCAGGGAGGTTGGAACTGGATGATCTTTAAGTTTCCTTCAAACCCAAGCCTTTCTATCATTCTGTGATTGTATGATTTAAAGCACCTATTTGAAGAGTTGAACAATATGAGCAATTACTTTATCAGAATCCACCAGCTGAGGAATATAAATTTATGCATACATTAGTGAAAAATATGGAATTCATGACATCTTTGCTGTCATGACTTCTCTTCTGGAAATCCCAAGGGCTGTATAGTACCAGCACAGGAAGGTGGGGTTCTGGCTAGCTTTAAAGCAGTGCAGTAATTTATCTACCTATAAGCTAACTGTCATGTTCTGAAACTTATTTTCCAGTGCAATAGTAAATGGAGATGATAAAAAATCAGAGTTTTTCAATTTTATGAATAGAAGATTAATTATTTGGGAAAAAAAGAGTCAGCTTTCTATTATTCATTCAGGGAAAAATAAAAGAAGTAATATCAAAAGTGAATCAATGGAAATCTTTTGGGCAAGTACATTTCCCATTTCGTTATTTACAATTAGTGATCATGATTGGTTCTTTCAACTTTTGTGCTCAGCTTGTTTTAATTAGGATTGAAATGGAAAAAGTATTTCATATAAGAATTCTGCTTTCCTTTCTGATTAATTAATACCACACAGTTTCAGAAAATATGAATAATAGAGGCTGCAATGACACTGGTTTTATGTTTTCTCACAGAGAGTGTAGTAGTGAGCCAGCAAATGAAATATTGCATGTCGTGCCACTTGATGGGATATAATTCTGTTATGGAGTTGAGTTTAAATTCAGCTTGGCAGTTCCATTGCTCACACTGTCATAAACCAATCTATTTTTATGCTGTCATTGTGTGAACCAAAAAAAAAAACTCTCAAGTTTGAATCTGTGTATGCTCTACCTCCCCATTAACTCACTGTCTCTAGAATAGTGACCTGCCTTTCAGTCTTTTCTAGCAGGCTAAACTCCCATTTCTATGTAAAATGTGGGGTGTTTTTAGCAAAAGAGGAGATTTCAGTTCTTTTCCAATGTTATTGCTTATTGAGGCCTCAGAAATTTCCCTACTAAAAGACTACAAAAAGCCCTTGAAAGATGCCTGCTCTGTGCCAACTGTTTTTGCCTTGGCCCTCTCAAATGAGGAGCTGACATTTTCATTCTGGTAGGAAGGAACGAGGGGGAGAGACAGAAAACTTAAACACTGATAATTCCTACCAAACAATTTTAACGCTGTCTGTGAGAGGGGTGTCCAGGCTGGCCCTGCTGGCTCCTGCTGTGATGCTTCCTGCCATAGCCAGGGAAGTCAATAACCAGCTGCCCAGGATTATCCAGTTGTGGCTGGTCAGTCGACATGGTCTGGCATGGAAGATGTGCTTGAGCTGTTGAACAGAAGCTTCTACTGTACCTTTTTTGTTTTTAACATTTTCCTCTCTATTTTTTTCTGAATTTATTTCTTTGCCATGCACCTCCACATCCCCTCTTCTCACAGGTTTTTTTTTCATGAGTGCTCAGCTGCTCCTTCCTGGGTGTACTGAACAGTGCAGAGGGCTGGTCACATTGCAGCCTGGGTTTTATTTCCTGTGAAATCTCTGGCCTTTTCACTGCAAACAAAATCCTTTGGGACAGAATTTGTTTTTTCTGTCCCTTGCCTTCAGTAGTTTCCATTCCCTTGCCCTTCAGTAGTTTGTATTCCGTTGTAAGTAGCGAGACAAACCTCCAGAAAACTGCTTGCACCTATTCAGTATTAGGACGGATGAAGGATCTGGAAGATGGCAGATGTAGCAGAACAAAGAGGAGAAAAGATGAGTAATTTGGCTGCAGTCACACAGCAAAGTGCTGACAGAGAGAGGAGTAGAAACCAGGAATGCTGGTTCTCAAGACAGTCTTCAAAACAGTAAACCACGCAATTTTTCCGTAGTCTTATCTAGAAATTTCAAAGACAGAATGACATGCTGTTGTAAAACTGACAATAGAAGACTACCATCAGCGAAGCACTATTTATAAATGGGAGGATGGGAAGGAGCTCCCTGTGCTGAGTGCCATAAACAAAGTGCACCAAGGGACTAAGGGGAATATTTTGATGTTGGTGTGCTGTCGTTAGCTTTATTTAAACACAAACATTGTTAATAAACATGGGTTTATATATTTTCTTTGATCAATGGACTCTGATAGGTTTTAAACATCATGAATATCTAATTTCTGTGTGTCCAAAAGGAGAGGAAGAAAGACACAGGAGCACATTCTTGAATCTGTTGCAGTCCCATTTTTGTACAAGTTTATGCTGGTATCAAATAGACAGATTTTTCAAGGGTGATGTGGGACTGCATTTTCAAACAAAGGGGACCAAAGTTGCTCCAATTAAAATGTGTCTAAGGACATTTTATTACATTTTACTTTCACAAAAGAGATAAATAAACAGGTACAGAATGAATGTTTGGTTTTACAACTTCATTCAAAGCCCAGTTAAAAGGTCCCAGCATAGGTACTATATGAAAAAAAATTCCACCTTGAAGCTATATTTGATATGTGCTAAAATCGAAGTGAATAACTAAAACAAAATTTTCCCCTTACAGTATGTCCTTCTCTCAGTCTATCCACAGAAGCAAAACACAGATGTATTTTATTTTAATTAGTCCCTTAACTTTCTTTTGTATATATTTTTAATGACTGCAGACCAGAGGATATTATATCCCAGGGATGTTGTTAATATTTATCCTCTGACTCTCACTCGCAGACCTTTTATTCTTTTGCTTAGTATGCTGCAAATTGCCTGCTCATCTGTGTCCTTCACTGCCTGGATTACTTCATGATGTTTACATAGCAAAGCAAACTATACAACATCCCAGGGGCCCAATGCTGCTGCCCCGGAATACCGGTGTGTCTAATTGACAACAGGATGTGCCTGTGCTTTATGATAGCAGAACCAAGCCCTCATCACAACCAGCCAAGATGGAGAAATAAAACCCAGACTTCATATTCTCTCACTCTTGGGTCCTTGAGAGGCAGAAATCCCTGGTTAGCAATATGTCAGATTACCTTTAGCATGATTCCTATCATATACCAATGCAAATTAGTATTGGCATTTATATGTGTTCGTTTAAGTCACTGATCCCACTGAAACTATTTAAACAGGTTTAAGGTTACTTATTAATTTCTAAGGTTTAATGAGAGGGTGTCACCTTATTTTGAAATATTCCATGCTGTGAGTGATTCCAAAGTGCCTTGACTGAAATCCTTGCTTAAGTCTAGTGTTTAAAGCAATTTATAGCTGGATTATTTTCTGTTGTTCTTGCCATTTCTCCTCTTCTCTGTGCAAGGTGGGGGAGTCTTGTTTGCCACTCTATTATTAATAAGGGCAACAGAAAATAACGCAACACTAACTAAGCAGGCAAAAGCAGTTTATCTCTTTCCTTGAAGTTCTATTTGAAGAAAAATTATTCTCTTCTTAAGAAGAATGATCATCAGGAGCAGAATCTGAAGAGAACTTCTAGGTTAGCCTAGAAGTTTCCTAGCCATAAAAAGGAGCAGTAACAACTGGCTTTCTAATTTGCGTCACTTCTGCTGAGGAAGCGACATTTTATTCCCCCATGAACAGAAAAGGGTAAGGACAAGAGTGGGTGCACAGACATGCAGTAGATATCAGACTGCAGGAAACATCCAGGAAAATCTGCATTAGTTGTTTGGAGGAAATCCACACCATCCCTCATGGGCCTTCAGAAGGCAGCATCACAGGCTGACACATAATCCTGCCTGACTGCACCAGTGCTGTTTCATTCCCTCCAGTCCTTCCTTTTCTAGCTTTCTGTTCCCTCCCACCCATAAATTCTTCTTCTTCTGCCCCAGAAGGCTGCAAAGTTCTGAGATGTGAGGTCTGTCTCCCAGAGGGAGGTCAATAATAAATTATAAAAAGTGACCAAGCAAACCCAGTTCAGCATGCTGTATGCCACGTACAGGGAGAACACGGCAGCGTGGAAATATCAGTGACTCAACTGTGACTGATTGCTCTAACATGAACTCTGACCTTTTGCATGGAAGAAATCTCCTTTCAGCATTCACAGCTTGTTTCTTTGAAATGAAACAGTGAATCCCATGGACACTGACTGTTTACTCCAACAAAATTGTCATTCGCATGTAGGTGATGCAACAATTGCTTGGAATAAACTCAAAATAGCCATAATTAATATTGATCTTTCCTTTTAGTGTGTTTGATATGAAAAAAAAGGCATGAGAAAGTGATGATAGTGGAGTGCTGAATGTGCTCAGTGTAAAATACTGCTTTTCTGCTCCCCAGTAAGAACCTTCCCTGAAAGTCAAGTATTTAATCTCATCCTCTTTTTGCAGCACTTGAGGCCAAGCATGTGGTGTAATGTTAGCAGTTCTGCTGTGCAGACTGGCATGATGGGCTCTGTAAGACAAATATTCCAAACCTTCCTTTTGAGCGCAGGAGCAAGTTTACCATGAGAGTAACGTGTGTGTGTTACTGTTTACTGGCTGTAATGGCATTGTTAGGTGTAGTGATAATCCAGGTGGGTGAACTGCCCGTAACTTGGGGCCATTTCATCAGAGTGAGGCTAAAAACTTGCATTTTCCTCTTTTGGCAGCAGCACTGACAGAACCCCCTGCTTCCTCTTTTTGTCCTCCAGCCTGGCAAATGACACTGTGGTAGCATACGTGAACTGTCCAGGGAAAGACTGAAGTAGGGAGGGCTGCTTCATAGCCTGAAGAACACAGCTACTGTATGTGTAACTAAATCCCATGCCTGAATATTGTAGGTCCAATTTAGAGTCCCTGACAGTTGTGATGACAATTTTGGTATGAATTGTTTCATTAAAGATGTGTTGGATATGTGCTTCATCTGCTCCTTGTGGAAACAAAAAAGGCGCGGTGAAATTGTGTAATGCTTCCCATCCTGTTTTTTGGCCATTGCTGTTTCTTCTGGAGAGTATGAATTTCCAGTGCCTAGGAATGAGCAAGCCCATCTGTTCCACCCTGCTGCTCAATACCCAGTCTAGCTTAGCAAGCCTTGTTTCCAGCAGCTGGCGATTAAACTGTACCAGTGTGCAGTGGTTTTGAGTGATGGTGTCATGATCTCATGCTACATGCATGTTGACATATTCCTTTTTTTCCCCAGTCTTCTGTTCTCTTGTTAAGCTATGTCGGTGATGACAGAGGTGTGGGACCACGATGAAAAGGGAGCAATAAGAATTGGAGGGCAGCACTTTTTGAAATTCCAGTCCCTTCTGTTCATAGAAACAGAGCTTGTGTATCAAGGTAATGCATCACTCAGTGGCTCTCCAGAGAAACATCCCATTGGGCTATGACTGAATGGAGAGACTATTGCAATAGTTTTATGTCTTTACTTCACAAAATAAAAAATACAAGTGTACTCTTCTTGCCCTCTTTATTTTTCCTGTTGAGAAAAGCATAGTCTGTCAATCAAGAAAAAAGCTTCCAATTGTGTAGCCTGTTAGAATCATTTCATTAATAACATGTGTTTACTACTGGGAGAAGCAGGCTCAGTATGCTAAGATTTTGTTTGTCAGTCAGTCATTGGAACCCCACTGTTAATCGCATACAATGGTTTGTGGTTATGCCACAATTTAACCCAGGTTTAAAAATACAAACTAGAGCCTTGGTGGTCTGCTGAGAGCAGTGAGTGGAGCAAAGGTATTGGTTGAACCTGCCTTGTGGGCTGCTGGCTTGGAGTACTGTACGAGCTAATCAAATTTATTAACTCGAGCCATGACCAGTATGCACGCACGGGTGAGTGTGGGTGGGTACACCCAGGTTAGGCTACATTTTGGCTGCATTCTGCAGGGAAGAGGAAAAGCAAGGCTTTGGCTTCCCTTCCACAAAGACAAATTGGAACCAGATAGCAACTAGATTTTGGGATCTCTGGCAGTCTAATAAGGAGAAGGTATTTTTTGTTGTTCTTGTTGTGGCTTTTATTTATTGATGTAGGGAACGGCTTAGAAAAAAAACTGAGGGAGTTTCAAAACTGAATGCTAGTGGCATTTGATGCATGTGTGTATCATTGCTAAATTTCCCCCTGCATGCCACTTTAATGGCAATATTGCAGGCACAATCCCTGACTACACAATAACGAGGTCTGAGTGTGGTTGCCAGAAAAGGGAGAGGCATTTGGCTACTTAAGAAAAAGAATACTGGAGAGGCAGTTGTGTATCTTTATATGAATCTTGACCTTCTGGCAGAGGTAGGAAGAGACAAAGTGACTAAACCATCTTTCTTAATTACAGCTAGAATATGGTAAGTGAAAATTCCTGTTTACCACAGCACTGTAGAAAGTATCATTCATAAACTGCAGGACTTGTAATACTCTGAGAAGAATATATTCCTCTCCAGAGATAATTATATCCATTTCTCCACATTACTCTACAGCCCAAGAGATTTTGTAGGAACCTCTTCCAGATTTAGAGCAATGTAAATTATATTTTTAAAGAGCAATGTTAGGTTAAAGTCAGTTCCATACATTCTTATTCAAATAAAACAGTATTAGCCTCAATTCTTTTATTCTATATAAAGATTTCATAGTCTCATTTATCCTAATCACTGAAATTATAACTGGCAGAATTACTGTAATTTTGAGATGCCTGAGCAGATTCATTCATGAAGGCAGTGAAAAATGTACACTTGTTTTAAATTTATATTGGTTTGTTTTTTCACATTTCTGATTAATATGCATTAACCCCTCACTGCTAAGTTTTCTTACTAAGAAATTCAATTAAGTGGATTGAGAGTTGCTGAAGGTAGTTATACCGGTAAAAGCATTAAGCTTGAGAATTTGTGTAATATTTGGGGCAACATTGGGTTTAACTAGCAGCGAGTTGAGACCATCCTTAGCTCATCGGGTCATATTCTACAGAGAATCCTTTCCCTTTGCCCTCCTGCCCCATCTCTACCACTCACAATGTACTCCACAGCATCCTATTTTTCTGGTTTTATGGGAGCTAGAGGGGAACTTTGGAACTGCACAGCATCTGGGAATGCTTAAACTGTGGCAAGGAAGCAGAAGACAAGTGCTAATAAGAGGTGAAGAGGTGAAGACTGAAACATCCTTATACCCAACCATAAATCAGCACCTCCTATAACTTTTAAAGTCAGTGGGAATATTGTATGTGGTGGCCTTTGGGATAAGACAACCGTAAACATCTCCTCCCTCCCAATAACAGTGAATTATTGTTTTAAAAATCTGGCTCTTGGACATTATTTGCATTTTGTCTTCATTACATCTATCTGAATGTCCTTTCCTTGGGTATTTAACTGTTTTTTCTGTGTCGTGATGATGATGTTTCCAGTTCAGTGGCAATATGTGGGTTAATTTCAGAATTTTAAGTATTTCTGAAGGAAAGTTTTTAGCAAAATGGAGAAGAAATTTCAACAGGGTAATTTCTTTCAGAGATGTAATGCTACTTACATGTCCCGCTCTAACTTCAGTGTTTAAATTAGGCCCACGATGGCCTAGCCTGGCATGATGACTGAAACATGGTAGTGGCAACTCCAAGTAAGAAGTCAATCAAACTTTTGCATATCCTGATGCTTGGGCAACATCCCTAGTGCAGGGTGATAGGGGTGACGTGCAGAGAAATTCTGTCACCAGAGTTAGCAGTGGTTCTTAGATATCATGAGCCTTTATTCATCAGTTCTCGAATAAAAGCCCTATAGTTGAAAACAGATGTCTTGCCAGTGAGCAATGTACAGGATCTCTGGTACCCGTTCCACCAGGGTCACTCATTCTTTCCATAACATATGTTGACCATTCCTTTCCTTTTCTTGTAAACAGTATTGAACCAGGAGTGAGGCAGCGGCTTGTAAGCAACTGCAGCTGATGTCAAATTTAGGAATTTTTTATATTTTAGATCCCATGTACCTCTGTCCAGTCATGGAATTCCCTTTTTCAGGATCTAACCTGTGGGATGTTCTAAATGAAGAGGGGAGAGAAGTTGACAAAAAGCTGACAAAAAGAAAGAAAAGAAAGATCATATAGGCTTAGCCAGACTTGGAAAAATGTGGATGTATTAATCACCACTACCCTTGACACTTGAGCTGTATCCATACTGCAGAAAAACACAGTCTTAACGTGGGCTGATTGAGTGAGCTGAACAAAACCATGAAAATAACAAAAAACAACCAACAAAGACCAAACAAAGCAAGGAAATATTTCAATCAAATGAACATCACAAGTTCAGCCCTGATCACTTTATAGGCTCTAAGTTTTTGGCAGTCTGTCTTATGGTCTGAAACCTGTCACCTATGAGTTCGCATTTTTCAGCACTTTAGGTTTTTCCTTTTTTTCATGTTCACTTTTTTTTAGAAAAAATCAGTATAATGCTTTGTGACTGCAAATGTCTTAAGTTTGCACGTTGTTAGCACTTTGAAAATCACATGTTGTTGACAATGTGTACCTCTGAAAGATGCAAATGAGAGGCTGCTTAGCCTCAGCTAAGTTGTAGCTGCAGACAAGGCTAAAACGCGTTCACTTACGTGGTAGAATGTGCGCTAGGTCGGTACTCTGTGTATTATCTTACTCTGCACATGTAGAGCATGGGCTCAACTTCACACATTTTTGTCCCCTGTTGATAGGTTTTATTGTAGTCTGCACAGATGTGTCCTTTAGAATGTTTGATAGCAAGGAAACAAGTATGTTGGTTAGTAGATACTAAGTGGCTCTCTTGCAGATCATACGTCTGGGGGGGGGGGGGGG